>JACEGR010002518.1:0-38618 GCA_014170235.1 Listronotus bonariensis | reverse complement strand
TTAAGGTATTTTAGCAAAATATTGGATTTCACGAGGTTAAAGGCTGAATTTTTTAAAGTTTCTCGAACATTTTTTCACTTGACAATAACTTGCTTCTGTGATTCTTCTAGGTAAACATCTTTTTAAAAACTTTGCATTTCTTGAGGTCAAAGACAGAATTTTTAAAAATTTCCTAAACAGTTATGCACACTGATGTGTATAGTGCGCTATCTTGAAAAAAGCAGGGCGTTTCTTCTATGTTACTTGATAGGCAAAAATCTGTAAATTTGATTTTTTGTTTTGTAAATACCTTGATGATTAGTTTTGCTATTATGGTGTTTGAGAATAGGGTGCTTCTGTTTTTCTTCTGAGTTAACATCTTCCACCAATAAATTGCATTTCACAGAGACGAACGCAGAACTTTTTGAAGGTTTCTCAAAACTTTGCGCACTAATATGGTGCTTTCGTTATGTTCTTAAATCGTGCGTACATCTCTTTAAATTCGTAGTCTTGCGGATTTGGTTTTTCGTCTTGTGAATTCCTAGATGATTAGTTTTTACCATTGTGGTACTTGGGAAAATTTGCTTTTGTCTTTTCTTCTAAGTTAGCATCTTTAAACAAAATGTTCCATTTTACATGGCCAAAAGCATAATTTTTAAAAATGTTTTAACAGATTTGTACACTTATATGTAGGGCTGGTAATGTTTAAAAAGCATAGCGTATTTCTTTTATGTAAGTTTATAATGGTATTTTCGCGGTTTTGTTTTTTCGTTTTGTATTTACCACTATAATTGGCCTTGCCATTGTAGTACTCGAGAATTATTTGCTTATGTTTTTCTTCTGGGTTAACATCTAGTAACAAAATGTTGCATTTTACGGGATCGAAATCAAAATTTTTAAAAGTTTCTTGAATAATTTTGCACAGTGATGTGTAGAGTTCATCTCTTCAAAAGAGCAGGGAGCATTTCTTCCATATTACTTAATAATCGTAGTCAATTGGATTTGATTTTTTTGTCAATGCTTTGGTGATTGGTTTTGGTATTGTGGTACTTGAGAATTATTTGGTTCTGTCTTTCTTTTGAGTTCACGTCGTTGAACAAAATTTTTCATTTCACGAGGTCAAAGTCAGAATTTTTGAAAGCTTCTCGAACAGTTGTGCACACTGATATGTAGAGTTCGTTAAAACAGTTGTATTTCTTTTATATTTTTTTATAATCGTAGTTCCCTTTATAAATGTCTGTTTTTCTTCCGAATTTTTAACCAAAATATTGCATTTTACGATGTCGGAGACTGAATGAAAGGTGTGTAAAGTTGAATCGCTTTAAAAGGCAGTGCATAGTTCCTCTATATTAGTTCATAATAGTAGTTTTGCGGGTGTGGTTTTCCGTGTTGCGAATGCCTTGATGATTGGTGTTGCTATTGTGGTACTTGAAAATAATTTGCTTCTATTATTCTTCCGAGTTAACATCTCATAATTTCTCGTGTGTGTGTGTGTGTGTGTTTCGTCAGAGCCTCATCTGTAAAAGCAGGGTGTACGACAAGCACGTTGAGGTTGACTTGAGTATGAGAGGCTGTATGAGACGCATCATACCCCTTACACCCCAAAACCATCCTAAAGGCCATTTTTTAATTTTTATTATACAGGGTGTCCTCAAAGTTGGGTCAATAAGTTTAATAAATAATTATTTGGGTAATTTAGAGACAAAATGTTTATACAGGGTAGTTCAAAAATCGATCACGAAACTTAAGGGGGTAATTCTACTTGTCAAAATAAGGGTAGAGCTTCATATATTTTTTTTAAATGTCATTCGTTTTCGAGTTACAAGCTGTCAAAGTTCAATTTTATTTTGGTTTTTGGCCATATTGCATTTATTTTTAACCAATCTAGTTGATATTTGGGACAAAAATCGATCTTTGCAGATTCTAAAATTTTAAGACAAAAGTATTTTTTTAAATACCGCCAGAGAGTACTTTACCTAAAACTTAAAATTTATTTACATCATAACTTTTTTATTTTGATAGATATCGCAAAGCTGGGTGCGCCATTTTACAGACAATCAAAAACTTAAAAAATAAGGTACTTTTTATTAGAGTCGATAAACATCACCGTTTAGGCACCAATAGGCATCAAAGTTTTCATCAATATCAATCAAACTATACCTACATACATACAGGGTGTCCAGTAACTCAACCGACAAACTTTACAGGGCGATTTTACAACAGAAAATAAGAAAAAAACTTCATATAAACTTTACAGGGCGATTCTACAACAGAAAATAAGAAAAAAACTTCATATAAGCATATGTCCTAACCGTCTTAGTGCTTGAACTAAAAAACAAACTTTTTTTTAATATTTAACACCCCGTAGTTCAAAAAGTAAGAGGTTTAGGATATGTTTATATGAAGTTTTTTCTTATTTTTGTTGTAGAATCGTTTGGTTAAGTTTGTCGGTTGAGTTACTGGACACCCTGTATATATGTAGGTAATTTGATAAAATTAATGAAAACTTTGATGTCTATTGGTGCCTAAACGGTGAGGTTTATCGACTTTAATAAAGAGTACCTTATGTTTAAAGTTTTTGATTGTCTATAAAACGGCGTCCCCAGGTTTACAAAATCTGTCAAAATAAAAAAGTTATGATGTAAATAAATTTTAAGTTTTAGGTAAAGTTCCCTCTGGCGGTATTTAAAAAAGTACTTTTGTTTTAAAATTTTAGAATCTGCAAAGCTCGATTTGTGTGCCAAATATCAACTGGATTGGTTAAAAATAAATGCAATATGGCGAAAAAAACAAAATAAAAATTGAACTTTGACGGCTTGTAACTCGAAAACGAATGACATTTTGAAAAAAAGTTATATGAAGCTCTACCCCTATTTTGTCAAGTAAAATCACCCCTTAAGTTTCGTGATCGACTGTATATACATTCGTCCGCAAGTATTTTGTTTTCATTAAAAGAGTATTAAACTTATTAAAAATTTTAAAACACTTACTCTATAATAAAATTTTAAAGTGTAGATATAAATGTTATATTGTTTAGTTACAATTGTTGTTGTTATTACATTATCGTTAAAAAAATATAAAACCTGAATTTAGAAAAAATAGAAAACCAAAAGTTTTATTTCCATTTAGTTGATAACAAATTACAAAAAAAGCATTTTACTAAATTCAATGTTTAAAAAATCTATTTTTCTTGGGAGGACTAGAAATATTATTTTTTTCACAAATACTAAACAAAATACGAAGCTACATTTTTATTTGCATAGTTTAAATTAAATGTAAAAAAATACGAAACTGCCAGTGAGTTAAATGTTTTTGTCAAAAATATTTATTAAGGTGTCGCTACAGACGCCTATAAACTTAATTCCTTTAATCAAGTTAGCCCCTTAATGCTGCAAATATCACTGCCAAATTTTATTAAAATCGTTTAACACCCTGTATCTTGGTAACAATTTATTTTCGGATCTACGTTTAATGATTTTTGTTTTAAATAAAATTGGCTCACAAATAAACTCTTAAATTGTTTTACCGCGGTTTGAAAACACCCTGTGTATTAAAACCCTAAGATGTTTATGTGATAAATATTTAAAAATCCATAAAAAATACGAAACATTTACTTTACTTACACGCCTTCCTATAAATATTATTATATTATGCAGAAAGAAAAATTATAACTTAAAGAGGGGTTTTTTAAAAATCATTATTATAAATTAAAAACCAAAACTTACCTAAATACCACCGGCCGGCGGACCACGGTCAACTGACCTGCTGCATACGTGCATGGCGACAATTCACGAACACCGAGTCGAAGCCGAGACTAACCGATCCTAGCCGGCCAGTACACCTCAACACAACTCCATCGGCCGGCAGACCACGGTCAACTGATTTGCTGCATACGTGCCTGACCCTGTCATTTGTGATCACGCGCAACTCACGAACATCGATCCGAAGCCGAGAAAAGCCGATTCTTGACGAAACGACGTCATGGTCGTTCTCTTATTATTTCGTTGTTTTTCCTTAATACAACTTGGTGTATAAAGCGGCCCACAGACGATCAATATTATTGCGCAAAATTTCATATTGTACAATATTATTGACCGTTGGTGGTGTATATTGAGAGTTTGTACAATATATTGTGTCAATCAAAAACAGTTTGAATTTTATTGTGCAATAGTGATTTATTGTGCCGTGTGTGGGTAATATTGCACAATTATTTTAGTCTTCAAATACGAAAGAGTATTTGTTTTACACAAGCAATTACACAAATATGGGTTCAAAAGCAATAGAGAAAGAAATAAGGGTTTTTTCCTATTTTTAAACATGTTTCAAGCAGCTACTTTTTTCTTATTCATGTATTAACCAGTAGTTACAAAACTAGTTATTGTGCAATATATTAAATATAGTCATTGCGCGAATATATTGCACTGTTTGAGGACGACAAGCAATATTACTGTACAATATTTTCCCCAATAATATTGGTCGTCTGTGGGTCCCTTTAAAATGTAAAGTATTTAAATTTGAAAAAATCTAAAGTTTTCGGTCTGGTTTTATGTCATTCTTGACCTAAGGGACAGTATTTTTTCATTTGTTTTCTCTAAAGTTTATTAATGTATTAATGTGTTATCATAATATATGCTTATTATTAGTAAAGTGTGTATAATTACATCTAAAGTATCTATTTAAACATAATTTTATAAGTTTAACACCTTTATCTTAGAAAATAAAAATTTGCGGATCACCGGCGTAACTACAGGGGGCCTGGGGAGGCCAGCCCCCCAGATATTGCCACCCCTCCCCTCCCCAGAAAAATGTGCCGATATATTATATGTGTACATACAAAGTATTAAGAGCGTCCAGGCCCCTTACAGGGTGTTGCCAGGGCCCCCTAGGCCCCCTCCAGGTTTAATGACTAGTTACGCCTGTGTTGCGGACCCATAATTATAAACTCTTTGTCTTAAAATTATGCAAGGAATATCCCTTAAAGTTTGACAGCGTTCTTTTTAACACCCAAATACAGGGTGTCCACTAACTTTACCGAAAAACTTTAAGAGGGTAATTCTTTAATAAAAAAAAAGGAAAAACTTTATATGAATATAAATTAAATACAAAAACTTTTTATAAACATAGGTCCATGCATTGTTTCCAAGGTACAAAGTATTAAACTTTTTCCTAATTTTCGTTTATTTAAAAATTTATTACATATTTCTTTTTTTCAATTTTGGTTAAATTTGCCATAATTTGGAAACATACATATAGGGTCACTTGACGTCACTGGGACTAATGTACCATATCAAAACTAACTTTGCATTTTTTTAATAACCAACTTAACTTATTTGACTAACTATATTTAGTATGGGCATACCCCCCACTAGGGGTAGCCCGTACGGGGCTTAACTAAAACTTTAACTTTATACTTGACTTCACTAACTACTTCTTATCTAATCTAATCTCCTCTAATTTCTTTTTCTCCTCTTTAAATATTAAATTTTCCAGTGTTTGTTTTGCATTTCTACGCGACCCAGTTTGTTTAATGTTTTTATTTTATTATTATAGGAGTAACCTAGAAAATTGTTTAATTTATACTTTAAAAACCTTGACACCTAACGTATATCTTTATTTAGCAAAATTCCCACTGTTAAGTAACCTAATTAAAACGTATACTTATTTTAAAATTCCAAAAATGTATATTTTTAAAATTCCCATAATGTATACTTTTTTTATACTAGGTGTTCACAATATTTATAGCAGTAAGAAGCTTACTATGCCAGGATTTTTTCTTTTAGAAATATTTTTATATTATTTTCTTACAATTTTCTTATATCACAACACCAACAAATATTAAATATAATATAAATAACACTTACACGAAGAAAAAATTATTAAATTAAATGTTTTAAAAATGTTTGCTATAGTTTCTTGGAAGGTTTAGCAATATTTTTTTTCTCGAACACAAAATATCGAGATTCATTTTTGTTTACATAGTTTAAATAAAATGTAAAAAAATACGAAGGTCACTAAACTAATTTTTTTAATATTCATTCAAGTGTCGCTACAGACGCCCCTGAACTCAACGGTTTAATTAAGTTAGCTCCTTAATGCTGCGAATAACACTATCAAATTTTAATTAAATCGGTTATTTGATTTCTAAGATATTAATTAAAAATATAATTTTTAAAAAGTTTAACACCCTGTATCTTCTTAACAATGCATTTCCGGGCCTACAGATATATAAACTTTTTTTAAATAAAATTAGTTCATTAATAAACTCTTTAATTATTTTAGCGGCATTTTAAAAACACCCTGTGATTTTTATGTGATAAATAATAACAAATTCATAAAAAACAGTGAGAAAAATTTACCTTTACACGCCTTATTAAATTATAACTTGAAGAATGCCAGGTGTAAATTAACCATTAAGTTTTGAACTGCAACAACAGCCAGAACTTCAAGTTTTTTTTACATTAATATTATAAATATAAAACAAAAACTTACCCAATCATTATTAACCGAGAATAAACGACAACACTAACCGGCGGGCGGACCACGGTCAACTGACCTGCTGCATACATGCAGGGCGAAGGCACGCGCGATAATTCACAAACACCGAGTGGAAGTCGAGAATAGCCGAGTCTAGTCGAAACGGTATAACCCGATACAACTGCATCGGCCGGCGGACTACGGTCAACTGACCTGCAGGATACGTGCAGGGCGACGTCATTTCCGATCAAACGCGACAATTTCCGGAACATCGAGCCGAAGCCGATCCTAGACGAAACCGAACCTACGGTAGTTTTCTTATTATTTTGTTGCAGTTGGTATTGTATTTTATAAATAATTTTTATGATTTATCGGATGGATACAGGGTGTTTAACACCTTATCTGACAAACTTTAAGGGTAAATTCTACAATAAAAACAATTTGAAAAAACTTCGTATCAACAATGTTCTAAACGTCTTAGTTTTTGAAGTACTGGGTGTTAAAAATTTATTATTATTTTTTTTTACCATTTATACCAATGCAGATATTTTATAAAAAAAAATTATGGACGTCTCCCATACACCAGAAGATATTTTTTGGCATCCATGAAAAAAATTGTTTTTTTCAGTGTCGTTCATGGGAGGTTTAGGGTAAATTTTTTAAATAAAAAATGGTACGCCACTGCATTTTCCCTAAATTAAATTTATATATTTTTATATTATTTATAGTTCCGAACAAATTTGATCTCTTGACTTTTTTTATTTGATGCTCGGTTTTCGCTTAAATAAATAAAAACCATTTCTCGGCATGGTCATTTCGAATCGATAATATCAAATTTTACAGTAAAAAATCACCTTTGTTATTAATTCTTTAATTAGATAGGGATTTGACCATGCCGAAAAATGGTTTTTATTTATTTACGCGAAAACCGTACATCAAACAAAAAAAGTCATGAGATCAAATTTGTTATAAACTAAACGGTCATTTTAAAAATATCTTTATTTAAGAAAAATGCAGTGGCGCAAAAATGTTTGAAATAAAAACAAAAACTTACCTAAATAAACGCGGGAAAAACAGCACAACTACATCGGCCGGCGGACCACGATCAACTGATCTGTTGCAATTTACGAACACCGAGTCGAAGCCGAGACTAGCCGATCCTAGCCGAAACGTAACAACTCCACACAACTGCATCGGCCGGCGGACCATGGTCAACTGACCTGCTGCCTGCATACGTGCCTGGCGACGTCATTTGCGATCACGCGCGACATTTCACGAAGGTGAGATGAGCCGAAACCGAACCTACCTGGTCTTTTATTATTTTGTTATTATTACTTAATAAAAACAAGTGCATGAAAATGTTGTATTTTATTTAGAGAGACGCGCGCCTTTTACAAATTAAAAATATTACGATCCATGCATTGGTGCAGATTTTCCATTTATTCTTTCTCAAGGTCCTAGAAACAAGTAAGCGTATTTTGCCGCACTTTCGCATCTGGGTATTCTGATAATTTGTGTCACTACTGTTATTTAACATTTTAAAAAACGTATTTTATTATTTTACTTTATAACAAACAATTCTTAATACAAATTAAAAAAAACAAAACTAATAAAAGCAGTAGTTACTTAATTAAAAATACTTCAAGGGTCATCCCATTGAAACATTACCCTAACGAAAGTCCCGCGTTCCCGGTATTTTAACCAGGACATCTTCCTGCTATATTAGCACCTTTATCCAGCTCTATCCTGCTTATCTTTTGTTTTGTTGCCTGGCTTTGTAAGTCGAGTGCCCCCGCAGGAAGAGGTCGGGAGAAAAGCCCGTTTTAAGAGGGTGGGCCTTATATGATGACCTGTCAGGCCGGAAATGGCTAAATATAGCTGTATTTTGCGCATTTAGATATATATTTGAAGGTATCTATTAGCATTTTTTTGTAACTACGAAAATACTTGATATTAGCACTATGTTAGAAATGTCATTGGTTGTTTTTGTAAAACCCTTTAATTGAAAAGAGAAAATGTCCAGAAAAGGTGAAGCTATAATTTTGTCGTAACGGTTGGTATTTATTGTTAACATCCTACAGGGTGATTAGTAGTTTCTAAAAAATGACGAGTGTTTAATCGCCTTGTATAATGTGCTGTTGAAAGAGAGTAATCCAAATCTTTGATTACGGAAGGGATTTCGAATTTAGTACAGCGAGGCATATGTATACAGGGTGATTTAAAAATCAATCACGAAACTTAAGGGGGTGTGGCACTACCCTGTATCTTGAGAATCAAGAATTTGTGGACCCATGTTTATGATGACCTTTTTTTATTTTCAATAGTAAAATCTGCTCTTCTCTCTAACATTATCCTGTAATACCCTTATAATACAGGTGATTTAAAATCGATCACGAAACTTAAAAGGATGAATCTGATCTTCATATAATTTTTTTCAAATGTCATTTGTTTTCGAGCCGTAGTTCGCTTCTTTATTTGGTTTGCCATATTGCATTTATTTTTAACCAATCCAGTTCATATTTGGCACACAAATCGAGCTTTGCAGATTCTAAACTTTTAGACAAAGTACTTTTTATAATACCGCCAGAGGTAACTTAACCTAAAACTTAAAATTTATTATATCATAACTTTTTATTTTGACAGATATCGCAAAGTTGGGACGCCATTTTATAGCACTCAAAACTTAAAAATAAGGTATCTTTGTAAGTCGATAAACCTTACCGTTTAGGCACCAATAGACATCAAAGTTTTTGCCATCAATTTCAATCAAATTACCTAAGGAATAAACAGTAGTTTATTCCGGCCCTATTGACATAATAGGCCCACCATTTAAATTTAAATACACAACAGAGCGGCCTCGACACTCGGCTATTATTCAGTTCAAAAGTGACGTCTTTTAGATTTCACCCTTAAAACGCTGTCAAAGATAAAGGCTCTTAACGGTTGACGGAACAATACACCGTTATACGCAGTTGTCTAAAAAGCAGAATAGACCTTACTTACTTCTACAAGTATTAATAGTCCATAGAATATTATATGCCGCGTTTACACAAAGACAGGCCGCTGCCCACTTTCCTGCTCACTCCCGCTCCTAATACCAGTTCTTTGACTTTCTTTAAAATGCCGCTACTGAAGGGAGCGCGAGCGACGTGTTTTTAAACTTGTTCTACCCACTTCCCTGCTCGATTCCCTGCCCACTGCCGCGGAAGTAACTGCATGTAAACGTGGTAATAATAGTTAAGATCTGGCCACGCAAAACCGCAACGAGTCCGCAGCGTAGCTCAGCCGTTCGCCTCGCTTGTGAAATGTAGGAGAAGGCGGGGCAATTTAATATTAAACTTACAATTTTTTCAATAACGTAATAAACAGTTTTGAAAATATTTTTTTCTATTCAGGAACTTAGCTACCGGCGTGTCAGTCGTATCATACGATACGGGACCCCCGGGCTACGGGGGCCCCCAAAAGTATGAAAGCGAGAAAATTAGGAGCTGAATTGAAGATATGTTTTGTAGTTTGGCTGATTCATTTAATGGATGGTAATTATTTGGGTACACGCCAAAAATGAAATTAAAAGTACCAAAAACCAAAAAAAAAAAACAAGAGAATTATCAATATAAACCTTTAGTTTGGTGGAGATATATAGATGACATTTTTTATATATACCAACATGACGAACACTGTTTAAATAATTTTTTAACACACAGAAAAAGAAAACAACTCACAACTACCATTTCTTGACATTTTAATAAAAAAAAGATTTAAACAATTTTGAAACAAAAATCTACAGAAAGCCTAAACATACAAATAGGTACTTAAATTTTAACTCAAATTACCCAATAATGCTTAAAAAGGGAGTTGTAAAAAGTCTACTTGATAGAACTAAAGTTATTTGTTCTAATCAAAATATAAACATTGAAAAAGAATACTTAAAAGATATTTTAATTCAAAATAATAATCCTCTTGATTTAATAAATAATTGTTTCCTTGAATTTGAAACTCCAGTTATAAGACAAAATCAAAATAGACCTATTACAAATTTATTTTTACCATACATTCCCGGACTATCAAATAAAATTCAACGAATAGAACATAAATTTATTATTCGCACAATTTTTAAAACACAAAACACCATTAGATCTCAATTATTAAAAACAAAACCATAAAACTTAAATGAAAATACAAAAATGTCATTTTTAAAATACTTTGCGAATGCAATAAGTTTTAAATAGGTGAAACATGTAGACCATAAGCCAAACGCATGCTTCGAGCATTTTAGCAAAGGAAACTTATTCTAAAAAACGCAAAATCAAAGAAAGTGCGTATATATTATTAAATAATTGTGAAGCACCAATTACAGTTAATTTAAATATCACTTGGTTGTCTTTGCTTGATACTGAAGCTATTTTCAGGTAGACGGAAGGGTAATTAACTAACTATTCACCTTTTTTGTATTATAAACAATAAATACAGCAGCAACCAGTTATCTATGTCACTATGACACTATAACCAAACAAACATATTTGACATTTAATGTCAAAGAGTTTTCAGAATATTCTAAAAAAGATAAAAAAATTAAAATTTTAAACCTAAATAATAGTTAATTTTTAATTTTATCATTTTTATTCAATTTATCTTAACAACGGTGACAGACTTGCCACCAAAACGTCGATTCTTAAGGGGCCCACAGACGATCAATATTATTGGGCAAAATATTGTACAGTAATATTGCTAGTCGTCCCCAAACAGTTCGCGCAATGACTATATTTAATATATTGCACAATAACTAGTTTTGTTACTACCGGTTAAAACATGGATAAGAAAAAAAGTAACTGCTTGAAACATGTTTGAAAATAAGAAAAACCTTTATTTCTTTCTCTATTGCTTTTGAACCCATATTTGTGTAATTGCGTTTGTAAAACTAATACCCTTTCGTATTTGAAAACTGAAATAATTGTGCAATATTCCCACACACGGAACAATAAATCATTATTGCACAATAAAAATCAAACTGTTTTTGATTGACACAATATACTATACAAGCTCTCAATATAAACCACAAAACTGTCAATAATATTGTACAATATAAAATTTTGCGCAATATTAGTGATCGTCTGTGGGCCGCTTAAGTTATCTTACTTGTTTTAATTTTTTTGGTTTTTTGCTACTTTTAATTTAATTTTTGGTGTGTACCTAAATAATTATTATTCATTAATTAGTTGCTGGTTAGTGTAAAACTGTCGGGGAAGTTGGGAAAGACCCTATTTGTTTTTCAAAAATTTTTGATAGTAAAGAAAAAGTAAGGCTGAAATAAGAAAAAAATATGCTTTGGAAAGTGGGGTCCTTTTCCTTTTTTTGGCCTCAAAATTTTTTTTTTTTTGTTTGTTTTTGGCCCCTTAACTCATTGTGATACGGGGCCCCTCCAAGGCATCGCTACGCCACTGTTTTTAACTTAGGGCTAAAAACACCGCTGCTCAAGTTTACTCAACAAAATAAGGAAAGATTTTAATATAATAGAGAATTATTGCACAGTGAAATAAGGCCAGACACTAATAATACCGGCCATATTTTGACATCTGAGCTTGCGCGCAGATGCATGGTAGGATAAGGACTCCCTGTTTGCCCGCCAAATTCAAATTATATAGCTGTGCTATTTTTGCCCTTAATGTTAGGTACTTGTTTTTGTTTCCTATTAATATAAAATATTGGGGTTTAGTTCAATAATTACACACACCTAATTAAAATGTCATTTATTTGGTTTTTATAAAGATTTTTTCTTACAGATAACCATGTCAACATTGCCTTAAATTATCTGTTGAAAAGCACAAATTTAATATATACACCAGACTCACCAATAAAAGTCAATATTCAAAGTCCAATTAAAGGTAAAAACCACGAAACACACAATAAATCACAGAAATGTAAACAAACTGTCCAAACAAATCGGCCATTGAAAATATCAAACACAAATATCGAATAACATTTCGGCGTGACTGCCTGCGGCAACGTTGTCAAGTTAAAGATATTCGATTCATGGTATATTTTCTTCTCTAATTAGATGAGCCAAAAAGGACATTAAAGTTTACATGCAGAAATTGTAAACAACTTTGGCAAACCAGGGCAAAGCGATGATTGCTCCATCTACGGATAGCCTGCCATGATGAAAGACAAAGACATATTTATTGAAACCTTGCGTTAAACCAGAAACAGATAAATGGCAATGGACAAATTGTTAGGACCAGTTACTCCGGTTTTAGGTCGTGTCTTATTTTGGCCCTATTTTAACTTCGGAACTGTTCGTCTAACCGAACGGCTGCCGAGCACAGAATCAAAAAGTTTTTAGAAGTAAAAATACTTAAAACCTTGCGTTTTTCAAATGTATATCTTTAATTGTGTAAAACAAAACCCTACAACATAAAAACAATAAAGAAAAACTACTAAATTTTTTCCCCTTTTTTTAGGTTAATGGTACCTACTGTCAACATGATTTGCAATAACTCTAAATTATGGGTACAAGCACTATTTAAATAAGGCCGGTATTAATAATTTCCGAGCTTAATAAGGCAACTTGCAATAAATCTCTAATATTTATTGAACTGAATTAAAATTATCTGAGTTGACCTTCTACTTTAAGGGTGAAATGCAATCCTGAAATTTGCCCTTATTTTTGTTTTAATAAGTTTCTTGAAAAAATCAATAGAGACTGATAGAATATTCGATAAATAAAATTATGGTTTTGATTTCGTGTAGTTATCTCAATTCGTTTGTCAAGTAATTTGAAAAAAAAAAAACAATTTGAGGGTGGGTTTCAGAGATGCATTTCACCCCTTCAAAGACTTTAATGGCCAATTTAAAAATGCGTATCTCTTATTTTTTGATGGACTACAACCTATTGCAATTCGTAGTTAATTTTTTTCTGATTATATAAAAAAAAAATGAGAAAAGCCAAATTTTATTTTGTTTAAACTTATTGCAGTTTTATGAAAATCGGCGGGGGACACCTGAGATAGTTTTCTTTTACGAGTAAAATATTTAAATTAATTTGTTTTTATTTTTTCTCAATGTCAAGGCTACTGTTCGAAGTGTTATTCGGCATTCATCTACCGGGTGTTGCGCCGTCGAGCGGGACATAGGGAATCCCATGTAAATTTTGAAGTAGTCAAATATTGGCTCTCCTAATTATTTTAGAAAAAAATGCTATTAGGATTTATTGAAGAGCACAATAAATTCCACCCAAAATGAAAATTTAAGCATTTTTCAACCAACCAGTAAAGAGTAAACTGCTTAAATACTTCTGCAACGTAGTATCTCATTATGCACCCTGTACTCTAGAAATCGATAATAAAAACACCATATCGATTTATCAGTGACAATTTGATCATTAATTTATAATGTCATTACCAAAACTGAACAATTTTATACGGGAATTTCAAAAAGAATCCTCGCATTTTATTTTAGTTTACAGCTAATTCCAACACTTGCACTCACAGTTGCGCAAGACAATAAAACAAATTTGTCTACATTTAGAAATCAGTTTATGACAAAAATATCAGGATTTAATTAAATGCTTAAATATTCCTCCATTAACTGCCAGACAATAACCCAAACGATTATAAAACTCATTTCTTACGTTGGCTAGTCGGTACATCGATATTCTGGCATATTCAGCGGAAATAACATTCCTTAGGTTAGGTAATAGTGATTTTTCTTGATTTTAGTAGTTCATTATTTAAAAATGATGTGACATTCATCTGACAACTTGAGAGTAAGAGGTTAAATAATTTTTCTAGTATTTTATTATAAACTTCTAATAATACAAGGCGCGTAAGAAGATAGAAGATTCCTAACTTATTTAAGCATTAATCTCTTAGCTGGCGGACTGAGAAGAGCTAAAATTGGTACACTGGGTGCACAATTTTTCGTGCTCTGTAAAAAGGCCTAATAATATTTTCTTCTAAAACAATAAGGGGAGCCAATATTGGACCACTTCAAAATTTACATGGGATTCCCTATGTCCCGCTCGACGGAGCAACACCCGGTATATTAAATTACATTAAATTTATTAAATAAACAAATAATTTCCAATTTAAAACATGGTGAACGTATTTCTGCATATTTTCTCACTCCAGCAATAGCTCCAAGGTTAACCTTCAGAAAACAACATTTTAATTGATAAACTAATTATTATAATTTTTTATACTTATACACAGCCTTTTCAAGATAGCAAATGTTGTTGTGTTGCTTGAAACTTATAAAATAATACCATAGTAAACAAATAAAGATAAAAATAAACTTATAAGACTGAAACAAATATTTTAATTTAAGAAATTGTGAAAAGTAATCTTGTTTTTGGTGCTCAGTGGAAATATTTAAAATGGTGCTACCTTTGGACCAATGGGTTGGTAGAGTTGCTGTAGTAACCGGTGCTAGTGCCGGAATAGGTGCGGAAATTTCGAAAAACTAGTAGAAGCAGGTATAATTGTAAGTATTACCATAGAGTAAGGAAATTATAAGAGTTATCATGGAATAGCCGATTTAAGGACAGTTCATGCGAAAACTCCCAATATAATTTTATTCGTTTCTCGTTGAAATACCGCCAGTTAGTCATTTCAGGAAGCTTACGTGTCTCCCCACCGCTGATGTTACACGAGGCGAGGCTTCGAACGACGCATTTAAAGTGTAAACTGGAAAAATGACAAGCCTGCCGCCAAGCCTGCCGCATAAGCGGTACGAAAATTTTAGCATGCCATGGTTTCTCTTATCCGTAGGTATGTTACTTTATGGTATTACACTGAGGTTTTTTTTCTCCCAGGAAGCAGTAGCGTCTCGCGGGTCTAAAAACAGGTGTAGTGCAGGAATGGAAAAAAAGCGCATTCACCATTTTAGCAAAATTGAAAATACTCAAACAATCAAAATTCTAGGTAAAAAGTCTTAATATCTTAACTTACCTAAATTTATCAATCGTTCTGTCTTTTAATGCAGCAAATTTATCAATTATATATTCATAAAATGGTTAAGTCTTTATCAGTTCCTGTAGAAGCTTCTTTTGAATTTAAATATTGGCCAAAGATAAAAGTCTATCTTGGGATATAGTGTTTCTTAAGAAAGTTTTTAAACGCTTAAGACAAGAAAAACTCCGTTCCACTGACACGCTTGTCGACGATATCGTTAAAATTAGCGAAAAAGTTTATACGCCACGGTAAAAATGTCTTTATTTGCGCCAACTTGTTTCACTCACTGCTGCAATGAAATATTTCTATAACTTTTATTAGCAAATATTAGGTCAAGTTTATTTTTGAGGCGCTGATTTTTTGGAAATGATTTAGCATATATCTCAATAAATTTTGTAAAGAATCATTGGGAAAAGTTTGGTTATACTGGCCAAACTTTGCAGTATCAGCAAGACAAAGAAATTGTAGTTTGTAAAAATCTTCGAATCTTACTTCCATATCTATCAAAATATAATCTTATATTACATAGAGAAGTGCTCTGTAATGTCCTTTAATTTCTTCCTGTAAAAATCACTGTCGCTAATAATACTCAGACGGAAACAAATGATTTAATAATACGTGAAAACCAACGAAACGACCAAAACCCATACTATCTTTTTAAGGCTAGCGATTTACCAAGCAATACACCTGATACTCCCACCCGCGATTCTGGCCACCGGCAAGTATAGCGTTGTCATGGCAACGGAGCGTCAAAGCGTAAACAAAACCCCGCATGAGGTGTATACTTCGGTCCGTTTAATATTTGCAATACACTTGTCGCGTTGCCGAAAGAGGAGGAAAGCGACTCGCGCCAGCGGTTAATTTATATGCTAGAATTTTTCATGGCAAATTTTACAAATAAGGAATAGAAATGAGAAAAATGAATTAAATAATAGTAATATGTTTTTTATGTTTTATTATTTATTTTTGGTGAAGTGGCACTTCACTTACTACACCTGAATAGCCGCCACTGCCAGGAAGCCGTCTACATGTCCGATGGCACTGCAGCCTGAAGGCTTATTGTACCAAACTCCCGTTTTATTGTACCCATTCCAGTACCCTAGTTCCTTGAAGAAGGCGGTATAGGTCTGCTGGGTGCGTACCATATGTCTTCTGGGGCACTCTAATATCCCCGAAGATTGCCTCACACTCTCACAGTATGTGGGTTACTGTTTCGGTCTCTGCTCCACATAATCTGCAGTCCAGATCTCCGTTGTATAATCCCACTTTATTCAGGTGTTCTTTCACTGGAGCATGTCCGGTGAGGAATCCTGTGATTGTTCTTAGCTGATTCCTACCCATTTTGAGTAGTTCTTTAGCTCTTTTTGTGCATGGTCCTCTGATGTATATTTTCCCATGCATGTGTTGAGGAAGCCTTTCCCAGTGCAGTCTTTGCTGGTCTTTTACCCAGTTTTGTACTGCACTCCGAAAGGTGCTCTTGGGCACTCCAAGGACTGGTTCTGGCCCGACGTACGTCGTGGCTGACCACCTTCTAGCCAGTTCGTCTGCGTTTTCATTGCCTTGAATTACACTGAGGTAGAAAATTAAATACATACTGTGTGTCCCAGGATAGAGGCTACAAGAGAACAAATCGTCGGCAATATCATGAAGTGGCCTATCTCAAAAAATAGAAAAATTGACTAGGGCCGAGATTATTGCTTAAAAAAGTTGCTTCTTAATATTAATACTAATAATAATAATAACGAATGGGCACAAGTTGGATTTTGATAGCTTAAAAATTATAGAAATATGATAATTAACTTATTTTATTTTACTAAAAAAAGGTCGCCTAAAAATACCCACCAAGCACTCTTGTAAAATTGAAAAAAATGAGCTACACCACTTACAACATTTTTCGATACAGTTTTGCTTTATTTTTAAAGATAAAAGTGCTCTACTTTTGTCGATTTTTATATTTTTGGCTATAATATATGTTTATATTGCTGATTCGAGTAAAACTTTATATTTCTTAGTTTTGTGTCATGTGATCAGCAGTGGCGTTGCGTCACCAAAAGGCGTAGGCGAAGTCATATCCTTGAGGCCCCTTTTGTCGATAATAATCATAAGAAAAAAATTGAGGACCTAAAAACAAACCTTACCCCTTTAAACATTAATTTCTATGTTTCTTTCCTATGTCGCATTTAATACCTTTACTTTGCCTCGAGGCACCCCAGGCACGAGGCCGTAGGCGACCGCCTACACCGCCTACGCCTACCTACGCTACTGGATGACCAGCTTTCCCAAAATACCGTTTAAAAAATTTAAAAATGTTTAATTTATTTGATCCTTTTATACCACCTATCCTAGACACACTGTATAGTTCTAGGGAATATTTAGACCTAAAGCGTAGACAGAACAAAACCGACTTTCTACATTTTTTCTTCATGGCAGAATTTTTAACGAAATCCATGATGACAACAACAAAAACACTTAAAACGAGATCTACTACTTTATTTGCTATTTAATTTTATTTATCTATCTACCTATCTCTTTGTTTTATGGCTCTGATACTAAGTCAATTCGCCAGTTCTCCTGTTCCGGTCATATAAGCTATTGCTTATAAGCTTTCCCGGCTTTGTCCTTGGAAAATCTGGATAATCGAGCTCGAAACTCCCAGACTTTCCTAGCATATGAATAAGAAACACTTGTAAACATCAACAACAGCGATGAACTTCTGAACATGCATAAATTGTGACTGTCAAGCCAGCGGCTGCTACTGGTATCGCGCATAACCGTCACTTTCACTACTGACGTTTTTCCGCAAGGCGTGCGCACCTCCTCGACCATACGAGAACACCATGTGTTCAAAACCAAAACATAAAAACTTCAGGCTTTAGGAATCTTCACTCACAGCCTTAGCCCCAGAAGAAGAAGCCCCAATTTAGCGTGAATCTTTTCTCGATCCCCAGGGTTCAGCCACGCTCGTACGACGCCGCTAATCGCCTACCCGGGAAGTCTATGTAGACCTCTACGTAAACGTGAACCGCACTACTCGAAGGTTTTTTTTTTCAGGCTGCCATCATTTTGTAAAAAAAATGTTTTTTAACTTATATCGACATAGGAACCTTCCTCTAGACTACAATCTTTTTTGTTTTTCGTCAGATTGCTAGGCTGTTGAAATCATGGACATGGTCCCGTTCCGATTTTTTGGGACCCCCACACTTTATCAGCTGCAACATTTTTTTAATTTTTAATTGTCACGTCAATTATCTGACATTGAAAAAGCTTAAGTAGTCTGCAGAATGGAAGAAGGATAAATATTTACTTGAAGTTATAATTTATTTTAATTTAATTTATGTACATACATCCATGTTCATACTAAACGCTAAAGGGGCCCAAGGACGATCAATATTATTGGGAAAAAATATTGTACAGTAATATTACTAGTCGTCCCCAAACAGTGCAATATATTTATGCAGAGACTATATTTCTAATATATTGCACAATAACTAGTTTTGTTTTTCTAACTACCGGTTAAAACATGGATAAGAAAAACAGTAGCTGCTTGAAACATGTCTGAAAATAAGAAAAACCTTCATTCCTGTATTCTTCTATTGCTTTGAAACTCGCTATTTGTGCAATTGATTTCGGTAAAACAAATACTCTTTCTGCATCTGAAAACCGAAAATAATTAGTGCAATATTACCCACGCACGCACACAAGTCACTATTGCACAATAAAAATCAAACTGATTTTTTGATTGACACAATATATTGTGCAAGCTCTCAATATAAACCAGCAACGGTCAATATTATTTGTACAAGTATGAATGGCGCAATAATATTGATCGTCTGTGGGCCCGCTTAATGCTTTAAATTCTTTGAATACACATGACCTGTTATACCCTCCTTCAAACAGTCAGTTTTAGAAACCGATTTTACATATAAAAATAGGAAAGGTTTTTCCTAACCTACTTGTACGCCCTTTTATGAATAAAACTGGAGTATTTTTTCTCAAATGAAATATCCAAAATATATAATATTTTAAAAATTTGGATTTTAACAGATGCTATTTAATATAAATTTTTTTTATCATAAATATCTAATTTTATTTTCTAAGTTATCCAAAATTTAAAGATTATTTTTAACACGCTTTATTAGCTTGGGTTGTAACACCATCTATCTATCTATCTATGTAACGGAATCTTTGAGCCTAATTTTTACCAACTTCCAGCGATTCAATTTCTTTGAAACTTTGCACACGTATCAAGGACCGATGACAATGCAATAATTTAAAAACAGTATCCCGTTATCCTGATTAGGACCGCCAGGATAAATAAATTCCCTTTACAGATCCTCTGTGCTACTCTTGACAAATGGCGAAGGAATTTTTTAGTGAATAAACTGAGCATTTATTTTTAAAAACTAATTGATATATCGAACTAAAAAATGAAAAATAAATAATAGTTTAAAAAACTAAAAAACACGCTTTTATATGCAACCGAACTAAAAATTAGAAAATAATTTTTCATTACAAAGAGTTTGTCACTTCAGAATAAAAGCGTGGGGTGCTTAATATATTAAATGTTATAATTATTCTATTTGCAAATATCTATGAGGGAAAAGTTATGAAAAAATAGTAAAATGCACCCCACGCTTTTACTCTGAAGTGACAAACTCTTTGTAATGAAAAATTATTTTCTAATTTTTAGTTCGGTTGCATATAAAAGCGTGTTTTTTTAGTTTTTTAAACTATTATTTTTTCCCTTATTTTTTTACTAGAAGAACACTTTGTTTTTAGAAACCAACATTATGGGACCGTGCATAGTTTCAAAGAAGCAATACGAGTGATGTCAGAACACAAAAATAGCAGGCCAAATTATCAATATCAATAGTATTTTGGGCCACCATGTATACGACATGCCCAAGTGCAATGTTTATCCCTGGGCTTCCGAAGCATGCCTTCTAACTGCCTCTGACTGAGACTCTTTGAGGCTCAGGATTGATTGGGATCGATCCAAAGAGTAAAGTCACGGTAAGAAGAGAGATTTACTTAATTAAATCTGTATACGTATGTATCTTTTCGTTTGTGCCGCGGATGTGAAACAAGCACTTTTGAAAACAAGGTGTTGAATTCCAGCAAAAAATGTTGTGACATCATTGTCTAACGATCTAAATAAACAAAGAAATGGTTTACAGTCAGCATTTCGAGTAATTTACATAAAGCCACGAAACTAAATTCGGTGCTCTTTGATAAGAAAAACTCACAAAAAGTTTAAAAAGCAAATAAAACTGCCTGGCATGGTGTCTTCGCGGCTGCCTCTTGCTATATACTTTATGCGATATGCCGGTTGATGCAGCTGGTCATCGCACTATGGGATAGAAATTAATTTTTTTGGTCAAAATTCTGAAACTTACCAATCTAACTTAAATGAGGTGCTTTTTACTGGAACAATATTATAAATTATTACAAATGCTTCTTTGGAAAAACCATTTATTATATGTTATTATAAATTTATTACACCCTCTCCATTATTATTTTATTGTACAAAATAACTAAAAATGTCAGCTTGTTTGGTTAATCTGGTAGTATTCAAATCAGTAATCCGATGATTATTATCTCATATGATATACAGGGTACGACAATAGGTATGATTTTTTAAATGGAATATCCTGAATATTATATCCACCACATCTAAAAATAATTTTAAATTATTGCTTCAAAAGAATACGTACATTTGACGTGTATCATCTTCCCAACTTTTTTATTTTTTAACGTATAAAATAAATAATAACACTGTTTTGTTGGGTAGATTCTGTAGAATCCATATCTTTCATCAGAATGCTTTTTATCTTTAGGATATACATGTGTAGGACAAAACATATTAAATTTTAAAATGGAAACCTTGTAAATTATAAAAAATCTTGTATCTGTCCTTACACTCAGAAGTAGCAAAAGTAGGAAGGCAATTGTAAGTACAAAACTGATAAAGAAAAAGGTAAAAAATCTTTGACAAAAGTAGCGAGACTTCGCGAGACTGCATCGGAAACACAACAATAGCTCTTATTATTTAAACTCTTTACTTTTTTAGTAATCAAGGGTAATAATAAACTAAGAGATTAAATGTTGTATATTTATGTTTACTTAAAAATACATTTTCAAGTTTCTTATTACCCCAATAGAAGTCGTCATATCCTTTTATAATTTTGCGTACATGTAGTTTGAGTATCTACTTTGAAATACAAACAGCATGAGCCATTAAAATTTCAAAGTTGCTTTTTGGCCAAAATAATGGATTTCTATCCCATACCCCTTATTTTGCAATTCCGTTGTGGTTAACGTTATTCTGAGACTGCGCAATAACGCAAACATGATTCGTTATCGTTATTAACCATACCGGACTCCTTTAATTACGGATGAATACCGAAGAGCTTATCGTTATCGTTATTGTTAAACTGCGTGGTTGCCGGATTGCAGAAATTTTAATATCAATTATTTAAAAGGTTAAAATTTTCATGCCGTATTAATTAAAATATCATTTATACATATAGGCTCCAATTAGCGAAAAATCTATAGCAGTAATAAAAATCAAATAGTGTTAAGAAATTAAAACGGACTTGCACTTTTACGGATATTCTAAATAAGTAATTAATTTAGATGTTACAATCTGGCACACGTGCTTTTATTCTACTACCAAACCTAACCTTACTTTTGTGTTTTGCTTATACTGTATTGTTTGCATCTACTTTAAAAAACGAAATCAACAGAAGTGTTTGCATATATTTAAATATCAATTTATATCTCATGAAGAATAAAAGTAAATACTGCTTTTTCGTTAACTTTAAAAATCGGTGAACCACAGGTAAAAATAAGGTTATATGTCGAAAGCGCAGACGCAAGATACATTTATTCGAAGAGACTGCAAAATCTCTGTCTAAAACTGCTGCCGTAATCGTTATGTTTAATAACGATAACCATAAGGAGGTCAAAAACGTCAAGCTTTTTAAATAAAAAAAAAACAAAATTTTTATTTCTTCTTTTTGCAGAGTCTAAGTCCTGGACCAGTGGATGACACAGAATTTTTCGTTAAAAAACCATAGGAACAGGTGGTGAAGGTCCCATCATGCATTTTATAAAGCCGGAGGACGTTGCCAATGCTGTTGTCTACGTTTTGTCCACGCCACCTCACTTACAGGTTAACAAAAAAAACATTTTAAAGAATACTAAAAGATTCACAATATTAAAATATACAGTGTGTCCCAGGATAGGCGTTACAAGAGGACAAATAAACCAAAAATTTTGGAATTTTTTAACGTCCTTTTGGGAAAACTTTATGACTAAAAATAGGAAAAGTGACCAAGGGTTAAGTACCTTTATACCATGCAATCAGTTTTCCTAAAATTTCGTTTTAAAATTCAAACATTTTTGGTCTATTTGTCCTCTTGTAGCACCTATCCTGGGACACACTGTATTTTTATATTTTTTCTTTTTTAGGTGGCTGAGCTTATGTTAAGACCTGTGGGAGAACGTCTATAAATCTTACGACTGAAATTTTCAAAACGGTGCATATTTTTTGTTTATATAATTTGAAAATAATTAAATCTTTAATAGATTATTAAATTAAGGGTTTTTTTTATTACCGATCCGAAATACCTCACTTATTAAAATCCGATCATAAAACTTACAAGTCGAAAAAATACCGACCCCTACAATTGGTCCATCTTAACTAAAAATACTTATTTTACGGAGTAGAAGTTAGACAATAACTATAAATCTTTCCAAAACCCGACATTTACTTATACAAAAAATTATAACTATCACTATGTAACCAAGATTCTCTTCAAATTTGGACTGAGTAGAGAAAAGTAATGTATCTAGACATATTAACCTAACATTGGTCCATCTTAACTAGAAATACTTATTTTGCGGATTAGAAGTTAGATAATAACTGGATATCTTGATCTGAATATTGACTGTGTCGTCAAAAAAAAATAAAAATGTACACTGAGCACTAATTAACCTAACCCCTCTCTTAAAGTTAATTAATTCTATTCAAAATATTTATTTTACAGATTAGAATTTACATAGCAACTGGAATCTTTCAAAATCCGCTACTCATCTGCACAAAAATTTAAGAAGTTTTCCAAAGCAATCCAGATGCTCTTTAGATTTGCACCAAGTGCAGAAAAATAATGTAAAATTATTACAGGTTTGACGTTTGACAAGTTTGACGCTTGAAATCATTGGCAAAACGTCGTCGACTATCCTTTTGCCAAGTTTCATTCTTCTAAGTCTACTAATAAGGCAGCAATGATTAATTTTTCTATCAGGTTACCGTTCTAATCACTGGTTGATATCTCTCAACTATTTTTAAACAGCTGTAACGCGTTTATGGCTAAAGATGGCGTCATGCGGTTTTCGCTATTCGATAGGTATGACGTAATACTATATTTAAAAAATTTAAACCACGCGCTGATGACTCATCATCGGGGTTAAATTACGATTTTAGTCGATAGCGCCCGAACGGTACGACCTGGGATTTTCGCGTTTGCGCAGATCAATTTATGACCATAGCGCAAGTATCCTACGCATGGCGGCCATTTTCTAAGTCACGTGATTTTTGACATATGACAGGTGACAAGTGACATTTGGCATTTGACAGATGACATTTATGGTTTGACAGATAGTAGGGACCACGCCCTAAATATGGAGTTGCGCAAGATTCCTAAATATTCAATGACGTCAGAGATCTTGAGATAATAAGCTCCTCCGGAGGACGGGGTTATGTTAACAATTATATCTAACAGTGAGGTTATGTTGACAATTAGACGCATAAACGTAAATGTATAAAGCTAACTGCTGATTAAATATACCACCACCACCTACTTCACATTGTTTAACAGTTCTATTTTAATAGCTCTTGTGGCGACATGGTTATGGTGATGAACAACTGATCCAAAGGTCCACGGTTCGAGTCCTGGCATCTTCGTTTGGACTTTTTTAAAATTTATTATGGTACGTAATTATAAGATTCAATTGGATCCCCGTTTAACATTTAATTATCAGATCCCCCAATAGTCTAGTGGTATATGGCGTTGGGTTCTCACGCAGGTGGTTCGAGTTCCAATCCTGGCGCAGGCGAGACTTTTTTTAATTTATAGGTCGTTTCAATTTTGAGTTTAGGTGATGACGTCATCGATGGTTACGAAAACTACCCTATCTAGCACGTGGTGACTTAGGGCATGAAAAATTCTAATTTTGCGTTAGGGGTTGGGATGGTCATCAAAATTGCAGATCGAGACCGCAAATTTCTCCCATAAGAAATACATGGGAAAAACTACCCTTATTATGTTAATTAGAGGGCATTTATTTATTTACAATTTCCAAATTTACATATCAGTCCTGCCATGTGATCTCGTAACGATTAAAACAAAATCTACGTGCTTGTACTAAGATCAAATTGAAGATTACATAACTTATAACTTAAAAAAATAAAAATAATATGGTAATGTAAATTTATTACCACCTAAAATATTATATTTACCTACAGGGCATAAAATTTAATAGGTTATTTGTTAAATAAATAACAGGTAGGGAACATTTATTTTCTGAAGTAACACGCAATGCTGCTTTTTTGTCCTCAATCCTACGAAGAGGTGATAGATAAATTCTTTGTCTATTACAGGGTGTTTTTAAAATATTGCACTTGAATTTATTTTTATATGAATTTATTCAATGTACAGGGTTATTTATTTTAAAGTAAACACGGCCTTATTTTTTAATTTTCCTGTACTTTTTAAAAAACTAATTCGTGTTTTTTTTTTTCCGTAAAATTTAATAATCTAATAAGAAAAACATTTGAACAAACACAAAAGAGGTACAGCAAGGTGACGTATTTTTATATCAATGGATAGAGATTTTCACGAGGAATTCGGTGATATTGGGGTTGCTGGGTTTATTTCATGCGGTGCTGATGCAATTGATTAAAATCTGCATTATACTATAGTAGGGAGCCCACGATGCTAAATGGGGATTTACTCGCTTGGAAAACAAACGCAGAGCGATGCAGATATCTCTTTCGCAGGATCTTAATTTAATATTGGATTGGGGCGCTAAAAATCTCGTCCATTTTAATGCATCCAAAACACAATCATGTTCCTTGTCGCGAAAAGAGTCATCAAATACTCATCCTCTACTTATGAGCGGCCAAGTTTTACAGAGCAAAGACACCTTTAATCTTGTGGGCGTCACATTTGAAAGTAACCTTAACTGGCATAAACACATTGTATCTATAGCCACGGCAGCTTCAAAAAGCTTGGATTTCTCTTTCGAGCCAAAAAGTATTTTTCCCCTTCTAATTTATACACTTTATATGTGTCCCAAATCCGACCTCCCTTGGAATATTGTTCTCATATCTGGGGCATGGCGTCCCCCACAACCCCTAAGCATTCTTGATTCTATTCAAAGAAGAGCTATTCGTCTCATTAATGATCCTTCACTTACAGAAAGGCTTCCCTCTTGCACATCGTCGGGCTGTGGGGGATTTATCGCTTTTTTATAGGTACTTCCATGGCTTCTGCTCTGAAGAATTGTCCAGTATAGTTCCTCCACTTACGGTTCCCAACAGAGAAACTCGTGGTTCCGCGCGTATGCATCCCTATACGGTCCAACTGGACAGGCCCCGAACTTCCCACTTTGTTCGTTCTTTTATCCCTAGAGTTTCTAGGTTGTGGAACCTGCTGCCCGCGGAGGTCTTTCCTTCCCCCCCAAATCTTTCAAGTATTTAAGTCCCGTGTCAACAAACTCCCTCTCTACCTCGCTTAAGACACCCACGGTACGTTAGTATTTAGGCTTTTAGCCTTCGTGGTTTGTCCAGAGACTAATGTGACGTTTGTTTTTGTAGCTCTCTGTTTCCTTTACGTCACTCTCAAATTGTCAGATTAGTGGAATATACACTGTTTAGCATGTAATTAACTCACCCTATCTTAATCTGACGCGCTCGACAATTTCTGATGGATATATTTTTGTTTTTATATGATCGACCCTGTATACGGGGCTCATATTTGGTGGAGGTACTTAACCGGGTACAAGGTATCCTCCAGTATATTAATCTGTAAGGATAGTTTTACCTTCAAATTCTGGCTGCCACAGGTCATGTGTAACATAAATGATGACTTTAAATTTAAGGGATGATATACCTTGTCATTTTTCAAGTAAAAAGTTCTTATAAACATATGTCCGGAAACGCTTCGGTTTGGAGATACACCTTGTATATTTATTTTTTGCTTTTGTGTTTTAGGCTAGGTTTTAGGCCCTGCTTGCAAAACAAAATGCCAGACGCCACTGATCCGCATCCAAAACAAAAAAATGTATGTTTTTTTTCTGGTAGGTTTGAGAAGTGCAAATTTGTTTTTCAAAAAACCATTTAACAGAAAAAAAAATAAAAGGTTTCCTACACATTTATAACCCGCATGCATTTAGAAGTACGGACCTGTAAAAATATGGTTTTTAATTACAAGGTGTAAGTACCGGTATAAAAAAAACACGGAAACTTTAAATTTTACAGCATAATTTATATAAATAGCCAATTATAACGGAGAAGGCCCAGTATAAACAATAAACTATTTTAAAGATTGTTTTTTTTTACAAATATAACATAGTTTCTTCGTTATCCTATAAAATCATCAAAGCAAAATAATTTTTAACTATCAAGTTACCATTTTTATTCATTGTTTCTTTTATCTTTTGTTTTTAATTTAAAAATGGTTGTGTCTATGGATAGATGGGTCGGAAAAGTAGCGATAGTAACTGGGGCGAGTGCTGGCATTGGGGCTGCTATTGCTGAAAAGTTGGTTGAGAATGGCATGATCGTAAGTAAATATCATTTTGGTAATTGTCTAAAAAGTTACGGCAACTCTGATTTGGACGAAATTTGGTATACAAAAGTTTTTGGGGTGTTGACCATGAATCTGAGAGAATTTTCGAGAACGTTTTGTTCCTGAGATATCCATCATCAAAATTTATTAACAAACAAATTAACTTCATTTTCACTTGTTTTCACCTTCTTTTGCACACAATTCTCAATTCTAAACTAAAGTGGTACACAATATTTAATTTTCATCTTTTAAAACCCCATTTTTCTACGTATTATACACTTTTTTGTATTAAATTGCATAGCTACACTTTAAATTGTAGCAGATTATGGTGGAGGCGGTGGGGCAGTGTACACATGATTGCAGCGTTTTTAAGGGGAACCTTTGCAATTTATTTGATAAAAGGTGTAAAATACATAGAAAAACATGGTTTTAAAAGCTAAAAATCAAATATTGTGGGCCACTTTAGCTGTAAATCAAGAATTGTGTGCAAAAAGAAGGAGAAATTTAGTGAAAATAAGGTTAGAGCAAAGTTTAAATTTGATGATTGTGAGAACAAAACGTTTCCGAAAAAAATCTTTCAGATTCGTGATCAGCGCCTCAAGAAAACCCGTATACCAAATTTCGTCTGAATTAACTTTCCAGACGATTAAAATACCATCATTTTACATAACAACAGTATACAGGGTGTGAAACCTTAGGTAATTTTAAGGTAATTTTCTAGAAACTTGCGGCAACTCCGATTTTAACGAAATTTGGTATGGCGGGTTTTTGAGGCGCTGATCACGAATCTAATTTTCGGCGGACACGTTTCGTTCCCGAGATATCCATCATCAAAGTTAAAATTTAAATTAATCCTATTTTCACTATATTTCTTCTTCTTTTTGCACACAATTCTTGATTTGAAGCTAAAGTGGCATACAATATTTGATTTTCACCTTTTAAAACCTCGTTTTTTCTATGTATTTTACAACTTTTATCTATTAAATTGCGAAAGTTTACTTTAAAAATGCTGCAACCATGTATACACGGTGAAGTCAGTGCCTGCTGCGACTAAAAATGATTGAAAGTGAAGCTATGCAATGTAATTAAAAAATAATGTAAAATACGTAGAAAACCGGGTGAAATTAAATATTGTATTCCACCTATAGCTTTAAATCAAGAAGTGTGTGCGAAAAAAAGGAGAATATAGTAAAAATAGGATTAATTTAAATTTCAACTTTGATAATGGATATCTCGAGAACAAAACGTTTTAGCCAAAAATTCAGATTCGTAATCAGCGCCCTAAGCCGCAAGTTTTTAAAAAATTACCGATTTCAAAAAGAAAAGTTTATATGATCTTATACCCTAAATAACTTAACTTTTGAGATACAGGCTGGTAAACTTTTAATGAAATTATCTGGTTTTTTTATTACATCTGTGAGACCCCCTTAATATTTTATTAAAATTTGGAACACAGCCACGATACATTAAGAGGCATTTTCTCAGACATACCTTTTTTTATTTCTACCAGTGGCGCTCAAGCGGGATTTCAACTAAATATTTTTAAGGAAAAATTTAGTACGCCACTGCTTTTTCTCGGAGTAAAAGTTATGTTTAAAATTTCCATTTGCTATTGAGCACATTTGATTTCTTGATTTTCTTTCGTCTGGAGCATGGTATTTGCTTAACTAAAATAAAAAGGATTTCTTTGCATGATTATACAGGGTGTTCAGTAACTTTACCGACAAATTTTAAGGAATGATTTTAGAATGAAAAATAAAAACAAAACTTCATATGAACACATGTCTTAAACGTTTTAGTTTTTAAACTTCAGGGTGTTAAAATTATCGTTTTTTATGATATCTTGTAGGTATACACATTTTCTTTTTAATTTGGGAGACATTAGAAGACATTTTTTGACATACAACTCGGTATGTATATACGAAAAGCCAAAATGGTTTTTATTGTTTTCAGTATTTTGCAATTTAGTAATTAAAAAAAAAAACTACTATTACAATTTTAGGTAGCTGGTCTGGCCAGACGTAAAGAAAAAATAGAACATCTATCCAAGACCCTACAAAATAGAAAAGGACGACTACATGCAGTCAAGTGTGACGTGACAAAAGAAGAAGATATTCTTAACGCATTCAAATGGGTTAAAGAAAAATTAGGTCCAGTGCATGTACTCGTCAACAATGCCGGAATTATTCGGGACACATCTCTGGCTGATGGAAAGACAGAAGATTGGAAAAAGGTTTTGGGTAGGTTAATTTCTTTATTGAAATATTAGAGTTAATTAACACCGTATCAGCTAGTTCAAAACCTTCATACGCAAGTAAAGCAACAACGAAGTGGGTACGATGAACAGTGCGTTGAGAGATAGGAATTTCGGGACAAAATCATCAGCAGCGGGACTCCGTGCAATATAGTATTCCACAAATCACTGGCACTCTGTGTTCAAGAAAACGCGCTTGAAGTCGATCAAATTGGTTGCCTATAAGCGAGGTCTCCGAACGTGTCGAATTCTACCAAAATTTTAAAAAGTCGTACATAACCCTAAAATAAATTTAGGTGTTCGTTAGTTTGCTATGATTTATACATTTATGTGGTTGTTTTTGTCTTATTAGAAAGCAAATATTTATTTTATTGTTCCTTACAATAATAGAGAAATATAATTTTAGAGAGAGACCAAAAAGTTGTAATATTAATTGCATAATTATAAAAAAATATAAAAACGTCAAAAAAGTCGGAGTATTTTTTTCTCAATAGTATAAGTTACGGTGCCCACTGAGACGCCACTGGACCCAATAATAGGTCTGTTCGTAGAGAAATCACAAACTAGTCAGCGCCAATCAGATGTTACAAATACGTCTGGTGACCAGTTGGCAATCGGTCACCTGACTAAATAATAATACCCGATTGGCTCTGACTAGTTTGTGATTTCTCTACGAACAGGCCAAATAACAATCTGGTCAGGGCTGAATAAGCGCCTTATTACTTAAATTAAATTTTAATGCCCTGTATCTCAGTAAGGAAGCAACTCCGGACTCCGGACATATGTTTCTAGGAACTTTTTTCATAAAATAACATAAGGAATCACACCTTGAAGTTTCGTACCGTTGTTAAAAATACCCTGTATAATGTTTTTCGATCGATTCTGCTATGTTTTAGACCTTTTACCCCATGTTGAGTCCACGCTGTTATTTCTTTATTAAACAATAAGCATACAAAACAAAACAGTTTAATTGAAACTAAACACCCACACATCCAGTCATATTTTTCATAAATGTTCCCATTAAAAACTCTGTTTTATGTCCTAGTTTTACTAATAGATGAATAATTAATTTGAAGATCGGGTGGCAAACTGTTATTCTGTAGTAGGAGCTGCAACCCATATGATCTCGATGGATTGCCAATGTTATTACCTGCGCGAAACAAAAGTTACATTTCATGGGCGAAAAAACGGGTTTGTACGTAAGCAATTCGAGGGTGAACGCGCCTGGCGCCAAACAGACTATCCGCATTGTCGGAAAGAATTTGTCGACAGCGTCCTGGTTTTCTGTTCGGAGTACGGTAGCTAATAAGCGTCACGGTCAGGCCGCGATAGGGATGCCGGTGTTTTTATTTTGCCACGGCTTTTAAGTGCGCATGTTTGTCCACCCGTCCATTTATTTACTGCGCGAGGTCGTAGAAATCCGAAAAATGCTTTTTGCCACTGCGGATCTAAATGTGGGTTATCTATGCCTAATTTCCAGTTGTGGAACCATTTCTAAATTATCACAAATCACATCCCATAACTCTCAACATACAATAACTATATTTACTTGTTAAAATTAAACGTATAATCATAATCAACAATACATATTGCTACTAACACTCTACCGGACACTACCGTCCACATATCGACGCACTCTGCGGTGTGTCAGGTTGTTTACATGTCGGAATTACTATTTATTTAATCTGTACCTGTTGGTATTCTACACGCTTTAGACCATCTCTTTTCTACGCATTGCCTTTGAATCTTTTGACTTAGTTGATACGGTATAGGTACTTGGAAGTGAAACGACATAGCCGCCATATTGGCAGCCATTTCATTATTGTCGTTCTTTTGTTTTTTAGATACCAACGTTATGGGACTTTGTATAGCGACCAGAGAAGCCATAAAAATAATGAAAGCACACAACATCAGTGGACACATCGTACATCTCAACAGTATTCTAGGACACTACATATCTTCAGTTTTCACAGGTCTTAATATGTACCCCGCGACCAAACACGCAGTTACCGCCTTAACAGAAACTTTGAGGTTAGAATTGGTACAACAAGGAAGCAGTATCAAAGTCACGGTAGGGACTTCTAAAGAAAAGGGTAACCTACTTAAAACAACAGGCCGTTAGATTCAATATTATCAGCTGATGATCCGGGTGCTATGTTTATATTATTTTAAATAGGGATACATGGAATTTTGCAATAAAATTATAGGACATTTGGTGAATATTATGAATATATTTGTAAAATACAAAGGAATTTAGTGCTACTTAAATGACATAAACAATATTTTAACTGAAGTCAAATAAGCTACAATAAAAACGTTTACATATTATGGACCACACTCCTTTAAATAATTTCTGTAACTGCTACAATAGCCCAAAACAAAACGCGGCGTTAAAAAAAATAAGTAAGTATCTTAAACCTAAATAGAAAAGTAGCTTACACTTTAAAACTCTCTATAAAGCACGCACCTCCACGCAAAGTAGGTAAACAACCAAAAAATTAATACTAAAAAATTGCAAAACCCTAGAATTAAGTCAGTATTATTCTATTAACGTCTATAAACAACAAAAGTGCCTTTACAGTACTAAAATAAAATTAAAATAACGCTTAAACTTTCACACTTTTTAAAAGATTGTTTGACAGCGCACCCATAAAAACAATGCTCTCGCCATTTATCTCTTTGTTTAACGTAAAAATGCGCGAGCTACTCGAAAATATATTCCATCCTTCTTTAATGCATTAAAAAGAATCAGGGACTACCTTTTTACCTGTTGATAATACCGACAAATTCCGGCTTTACACATAACATTCTTTTCGTTGCTTTCAACGATAGCCACCGAATAGTTCGCACCCGGATGCCTACGTCACAAATAATAACGTGACCATATACTGCGGCCCTTTTTAAAATTAAATAGGTTACAATAAAAGATTGCCATAGCTGTCATAAATTACAAGAAAATAGCAGATATTTGAAAAAATTTTTAAATTCTGAAACATCCTGTATATTTTTATAATAAAATATATTTTTTCAGAGTATTAGTCCAGGAGCCACCGAATCCGAAATCATCGAAGCGGGCGGTATTGACCACAAAAAGATTCCGGACGTTTTTTAAAAAGCAAAATGTTACTGGCTGAAGATATTGCTGATGCCGTAATATATGCGTTGTCTACACCTCCTCATGTACAGGTATTGTGACAATATACAGGGTGACTCATAAGTTATCCGACAAAAAGTGGGAATAATTTTTAATTCACCTTGTATAATTAGCTATGAGAGGTTATTGGTAATTCAAACAAAGGAGCAGAAGCATTGCAATTTGGTCAATCCTCTGATTAAAATGGGTATCTAGATCAAAAGTGTCAAAAATATTTACCATATTTACAGAAATATACGATTTTGGGTTTGTGTTTCTGCTAAAAGCAAAAGCACTTTTGAAAACGAGGCATTAAATTTCAGAAAAAATATTAGACATCGTAGTCTAAAACTCTAAATTAAACAAAAAGTAGTTACCAGTTCCGCCTAATTTTATATAAAGTGACAAAACGTAAGTTCTTGAATATTTACACTTAAACTGCAGGCATAACAAATCCGACTCTGCAGGTTTTTGCTTCATGGCAGAATTGTTTACGGAATCTATGATGACAATCACCAAAAAACACTTAGCACAAATTGTAGACTAATTATTCTTGTATTTTTTGTTGCATTTATTCAATAAATTATAAAAATTATTTAAAAAACACGATATTAACTGCCACAAAAACAAGAAAAACTTGACCATCAATTGTCATGGACTCTCATACTAGTTCAAAATTATGCCGATGAGGGCTTTTTAACAATGTTGCAAGCTTAATTTGAATTATCAATTATTGGCGATTTAGATTAAAACACACAATGTTGCAACGCGAGTAATCAGCTGATAAAAATGTGTTTTTTTTTATCTTTGGACAATCCACGAAGGCTGAATGCCTAAATACTAACGTACCGTGGATGTCTTAAGCAGGGTAAGAGGAAGTTCTCCCGTTAACACGGGACTTAAAAACTTGAAGATTTGGGGGAAGGAAAGACCTCCGCTGGCAGTAGGTTCCACAGTCTAGAAACTCTAGGGATAAAAGAACGTATGAAATGGGAAGTTCGGGGCCTGTCCAATTGGACCGTATAGGGATGCATACGCGCGGCACCACGAGTTTCTCTGTTGGGAGCTGCAAGAGGAGGGACTATACTGGATAATTCGTCGGAGCAGAAGCCGTAAAAGTATCTATAGAAGAGCGATAGATCTCCCACAGCTCGACGATGGGCAAGAGAAGGAAGTCTTTGAGTAAGTTAAGGGTCATTAATAAGACGAACAGCCCTTCTTTAAATGGCAATAAGAATGCTAAGGGTTGTACGGGATGCCATTCCCCAGACTGAGAACAATATTCCAGAGAGGGTCGAATTGGGGTATAAAGTTACAAAGTGTATAAATGGGAAGGAGAAAAATACTTTTGGCTCGGGAAAGAAATCCAAGCTTTTTTGAAGCCGCGGTGGCTATAGATACAATATGTTTATGCCAGTTAAGGTTATTCTCAAATGTGACACCCACAAGGTTAAATGTGTCCCCGCTCTGCAAAACCTGGCCACTCATAAGCAAAGAATGAGTGTTTGCTGATTTTTTCGCGACAAGGAACATGATTGTTTTTTGGATGCATTAAATTGAACGAGATTTTTGTAATAAATTAAAACCCGATGTTCAACTGTTTTTCGTTTGGCAGCACGTGAATAAGCGAAAAAGTACCACAACTTTAATAATTTAACCGACTTCGTATTTTCAATAATAAGGAAGTTAGCGACTTAAGAATGATCACCCCGTATATAAAAATTTCGTACTTTTAAAAAACACCCTGTATATTATATTTCAATAAACATTTAATATATCTATCTTTAATAGTTTTTTTTTATGTGACAACTTAAATCCGAAAAATAGTAGATATAATTTCCACTATACCTCTACCTACGGCATTAAGCTGAGACTGTAGATGTAATAGAAATTATATTCAGATTTAAATGGCCATATTTCCGAAACTATTAAAGATAGATATATCAAATGTGGTGTCTTTGTAGAGCTTTTTAAAAGATTTTTTTAATGGTGACATAATATACAGGGTATCCCATTTAAAAAAGTTTACCTCTTCATGTTTCTTCAGTTTATGATTCTGTTTGTTTTAACGATTTGTTTATTTTTAATTCTTAAAAGATAATAGATGAAAAATTGTGAAACTTTTATATAGGAGGTGTTTTTCTATCCTTCTTGGTTATAGTTAAAAGTGGGTGGCAAAACATAAATAAAAACCCTGTACATTTATACCTTGTTTCGTTGCAGAGAGAGTAATAAATCATTTAATTTTATGGCAATTCGCTTTCTGTGTTAGTCCGAGTATAAATATTTTTCTTCAATTCTACCTGTAATGTACTGATAAGGCATTATAATTTTAGGCCGGCAGACTCCGTTCTAATATTCGTCAACCTCTTGGGTTAAATACAAAGGAATAACAGATGTTTACCTGTATTTACGTGGGAATAATGTGATAAAAACCTTGACAGTGGCGGTGCGCTTGAGTTTATTTTTGGGAACTTACCCTTTTTAAACAGTTTAGGTAAAATGAAAATCTTGTTTCTTTTATATGTGTAAAAAATTATTTTAAAATTTATAGTATATCAATATTGTACAGTTGGTATAATTATAGTTAATAATAACCATTTTAATAATACACATTAAAAATGCATAGTCAAAAAATAATTATTTAAAATATAATCTATACCTAATTAAATATGCTACATAATCTACATCTAGTTACTCACATTCTTCCATATCTGACATACTATAACTACTTGAGTCATATATGAGTCTACTTGTATAATAATTAGAGGTTCAACAGTTGTATCTACTATTATATCCAAAGACCACATTTTATTTTCTACTTCTAATACATGTTCGACATATTTTTTCCAGTTTTCTGGGGAAGCATTAGATATGGCAATTTGAAATAGTTGTTTTTATATCTACTAGTTTAAACGTAGTATTATTTCTGGCTACTTCACCTTTCACTTGTGCCCATCGCTTTTTGGTGGAATTATACCTCCCTCTTTTTCTTGTTTAAAAATTCTGTAAATTGTCGCTTTTTCACCCCAGTCATCAACGCACATTTTTGAACACAATCGTCCACACTTAAATTAGAGTTTTGATCATTTCTAATACAGGGTGCGGCAGAATGGATTCCCACATTTCATCAGGCTAGAACATCGGTAATGGGAGTTGGACATTGGTGGGGATGGTCACATTCGCTTGGGCGATTGATAAGGTTTGTTACTAGGCGCTATGTCTTGGTCTGGTGACCAACGTGGATTTGTTATTGAGCTATTATTCAAAAATGACGAATGTGTCACCGCGTCAAAAAGAGTATTTTGTACGCGCTTCCTGCCTCCGAATGCCTCTGTTCCAGACCGGAAAACAATTTTTAAATGGGTTGCTAACTTAAGGGCAACTGGTTCTTGACTTTCCTAAATCAAGACAGCGATCTGAGATGAAACTACTGCTATTTCTCAAGACATGGTGATAAAAGTGATGCGGAACTTCTAGGAACGCCTTCGCATGTGTGTCGCTGCTAACGGAGGTCACTTACACGATATAATTTTGAAAACATAGTTAAAAAACCTTAAAGTGTTCTCTTTTTGAAAATAATAAAAGTTTAGCTTCATATTTTATAGTAGACTTTTTATTTGCTAACCAAATGTGGGAGTCCATTCTGCCGCACCCTGTATAATCGAATACGTTTTTAACAATCTGCTTTTCAGTTAAATGGCCGAGACATGCGCGTTTCTGCGAAGAAGCCATTTTTACAATACTGTAATACTTTGAACAATACTCTAACAATTTATAACCACTCAGTTGCACATACGGAAAGATACTAAAATATATATAAAATTTATAATCCTTATTTAACGCAATTCGGTGTAATTCTACCTGTTCTTTGCACAGAGACTGGTGCGCCTATGGTTTACAACCTTCTAACCGTCCCGAGACATTTTTATTACTATCTCTTGCAAAAAATAGACTATAGCTTCATTACAGAATTTTTATGATGACAATCATTAGATCAAAAAGTTTCCGATGGGGGCGCTAAAATGCAATCGCAATGTTACCAAGTCGCTTAGTTTTCATTGCCTATAATAATATTTTTGTTCTCAAATAACAGAAACAGAAACAATAATAATATTTAAAAATAATGATGTTAAATTTTCAGATAAAGGAAGTGACCATCAAACCCATCACAGAAAAGTTTTAAATCCAATGAGAAGTTTGTATGTATCTTCTATTTTATACAGGGTGTTCTCAAAGTTAACTTATTAATTTTAACAGCTTGTAGGCGCATATTTGTTATAACCCTGAAATAGTTGACATATTTTTACTTTATTAATTTATTTAATGGCCTAACTTCAAGAACACCCTGTATATCTTCCAGGAATTTCTAGTGTATAAGTGTAAGACCAGTTAGTTTTAATGAACCACGCATTGTATTTTTGGAAATAATTTTATAATAAAAAAACTTGTTTAGTATATTTTTTTATTTTGTTTTAACATTCCATTTAAATATTTAAATTGTTTAGCGATAGTTATAAAAACAATATAAGCCCGAACTAGTATATTACATTACAAGTGTGGAAAATGACTAATTTCACACGAGTGGGAATATTGTAGCACGAGGCGTTAGCCGAGTGCGACAAACCCACAAGTGTAAGAAAGTCATTTTCACACGAGTACTGTACACTATTTTTCCTAAGACCACAAATTATTCACCAAAAAAAAATAAATTAAAGTTTGTCTGTTCAGAAAAATAAAAAACAATTGAGAACTTTGCAACACTAGGGTGATATTTACTTTGCAACACTAGTGTGATATATACTTTTCCTCACTGCTATATTATACTGTTTTGACAATATTTTTACATCGAAAATCACCTACCTAGAAGCATTATATAACTTTTATCATTTTGGAATTTAAAAAGGCCCTCACTTAATAAAAATTGTATGGTTTTTGTTAGGTAATAACGCTAATAGTTTAATACGGTTTTCTGCTATTATAAGGGTTTTTTAAAAATTATCGATTCTTACATATTTTAGACACTCTTCTAAATAAAACGTAAGTGGTGCATATCCAAAATATTCCGTTTTTTAAAAAAATATCAGTAAATAAACTTACGGGATCGGGAAGTGAAAAGGGGTGCTGGGTGGGGTAAAATTGGTAAAACGAGTTAATGAAACTGAATATCGCATGTAAAATTAAGTAAAAATAACAGTTTTTCGTCATATTTTTAAGAAAAAATATAAAAAATATGAAAATTGTAAATGCAGAACCTAAAGTCCTAAAAGTAAGAAAAAAAGCGACTACTAAACGTCAGTTACCATGCAAAATATGGAAAGCATTTGGCAACGTCGGAAGGGTCTGATTCTATTTATGAATGGATAAAAGAAAGTGGATTCATAAAGTGTGTATTAGCCTTGGGTTTAATTAGGGATAAAAAAAGATTTAACTAATTGTTTGAGTACACGAAGAAAGAGAGGAAGGAATTTGATCTATAGGCTTTTTTCTCTGACGCTTTAGGTCGAACGGTCAAGCGGCAAGGCTGCCTCTATAAAGTACGTGCTCAAAGGTAGAAGGGAGATTTTTAATTTGATCTACTTACCTGACAACACTGTGCCAGTCAGTGAAAGTTGTTTTTTGTGGTTATGTCTATTTTTGTTTATGTTTTTATTTTTCGTAAATTTTAATAAATATAAAATAAGATGATTTTAGCTAATTTGGGTTCTACCGTTTAAGGTAAATAAAAAGTTTTTTTACTGTCACTACAATAAATATGTCACTTGCAAAACCAATAGCAGTTTTTAGAATGACATCATAATATGTATCACACCAGTGTTGTAAAGTACTTTGCAACACTAGTGCTGTAAAGTACTTTGCAACACTAGTGTGATATAACGCATTTTCTATGCATGAAATCAGTGTGCTATTTGCTATTTTCACAAGTGGTCGTAGGAAAATGATATTTATCTTTTTATGTAGGGGTCGGTATTTTT
>JACEGR010002517.1:0-126815 GCA_014170235.1 Listronotus bonariensis | reverse complement strand
GAGGCGCCCAATTCCAAAACTCTTTCAATCCATGCATACAAATTTTGCACCAGAAGCAAAAAACTTTAGTATACTTTTTATTGAAAAAAAAGTGGCTAAAAGTGATTAATTTATATTTTGTTGTTTTACTAACTAAAAATTTGTTATCAAAAAATAAATTCAAGTAATACAAAAATAGTTTTTTGAATAAATAATACGGATTTAATAAGTTTTGTTTCCGGACTATGGAACTAGAGAGTTATGTTACAGCATGTAGGTGATTTAAAAAGTTTTGCTTAATTAAATTAAAAAAGAACAAGTAAGAAAGTGCATTTTTATTTTCTTATGAATACAGGTTTATGAAACTTAAATTCTAAGATCATCGTCTTCATCCATAATATCTTCAATCTCTTCATCTTCTACTTCATCAGAACATTCTATGATATTGTCAATAGCTTTTTTATAAAAAGATAAATCAACATCTTTTATATTTCTCCAATCTTGACCAAAATGTTTCTGTAACAAGACATCTACATCTTTTAATTTTGCTGGTTTCACAACACATTTCTTTGGGATAGGCTCCAAATTCAAATTGGAAAAAGTTTTCCTTTTCTTAAAACGGATTTGTATACACCGATATCGCTTTTGTAATTGACTTCCCCTTTTACAAATATTGTAGCTGTTCCTTTTGAATTCCATTTCTTTGATATCAGAATTCTTTTGCTTGCTGCAAATCGGAAATGCCATTGACCAGGAGGCTTTATAATTGATTCAATAGCCTTTTTCCACTGAAAAACTTCAAAATCTGTTTCTAAATTAAGAACAGTTGCAAACTCCGAAAATATCAATCTATACTCATCAGGATGAACTATGACCTCTTTTTTCTTAACTTTTTTTCGATCCGTCCAAAAACGCGATCGGCCGGTAGAAATGAATGCCCTACTATGGGATAAGTTACCGTAATTTCATTTACTGCAGAGTTTGTGTGATACAACCAATACATAAGCATACCCATCATTGTTACATTTTTATTTTGACCCGGACATCCATCGCAAAATAGTTTTATTGATGTTATATTAGCCAAGTCTACCATCGAAAGTTTGTGATATACCATTGATGATATTTCGTTAGATCCCTTAGCGCACATATTTTCTGTCCATGTATAAGCAGTGATACTCTCTTTAGATTGTTTGTCAGTTGAATTTCCTTCACATATCGTAAAATTGAAAAGGTAAAGCTGCCGAGAATAGTAAGCTGATTGATCTGGAACACGAGGCAACACCATATTTTTTGGCAATCAAAGGATAACTTCAATGTGTTTTCTTCAGGTCTTTTCAGAGCTTCGTAAAATGCCTTAGCCTTTAATTTGTGCACTCGCAACGTGCATATTAATTTAGCTTTATGCTCGTTATTTTTTTCAGCAGTAATTAGGCTTTTAATCTAATACATGCGGAGCATGCATCGGTAGCAGGACTCTTAAAACTGATGTTAAAATCTTTAGTAAATATTTCGCGGAAGTAGTCATACTTAACCACTAAGTTTTGATTTTCATCACAATATATTTTCCATAGTTGCCTTATGGACAGGTCACTTGGCAGGTACTGCCGTTCTGACTTGTTCCTAGTATAATGTGATTGGACGCATTTTAGTTTTAGAATAAACGCCTTTACTTTTTCTTTCTTATCAATGTATTTCTCACTTATCCTATCTCCTCCTCTATTTTCTCTGGGTGCTAAACTATGCGACAGGTAACGTTTTGCTATGTTCTGGACCCTAAACCTTGAAATTCCCAGAATTGTTAAAAAGGCCTTACTGCAAATTGCCAAAGTTCCCTCTTTAGTTTTGATAAAATATGTCAGTGAAATCGTATTATTACGAGTTCCCTTTACAGGGCGTCGTCTTTTGGTATATTTTGTGTTGTATGTTTAAGGATAAAGTTATCTTGCTCGATTTTAGTAGTATTTTCGTAAAATTTTTGATGGAATCTTCGAATATCTTGCATAGACAAATTCTCGCATGCAAAATTACTCTTTTTATGGCTACATCTTGGGTGGCTAGGTAAAGTTTTAGGCCTATACCTATGACAAAGAATATACTTTTAGTAAACATGCAAATCTACAAACATGCATCAAGCACATTACCTTTCTAGTTTATTTCTTGTTTTGGTCCAGTTCGAAGGATTTCGTAATTTTTCCGACCTTTGCCAGGTGTAGCAAGGTTAATAGTATCTTCCATATCACAAAAATATCAAAAGTATATTTTAAAATAACTTAAAATATAATACTTCAAGGGAATCAACACACTACGCACTTGATTAAACGGCGGGCTAAACAAGACTAAAATAGTTTTTTTACAAGAACAATAACGTGCTCTGGAAGAAAACAGTTTTGATTCCGTCAATTATTACAATGACGCTTATTGTATTGGATGGAAACAGTTTTGGTTCCAATAAAATATAATGGACTTAAAGAGTTTTGAAACAATATTTACGTTGGATTGAATAAGTTTTGCATCTGTCATTACTATTCTTAGCTTATTTTCTTAGGGATTTACAAAGTTTTGTGGCCAAATAGTTATGGAATCATACGCAGGTTGTATCAAAGAAGTTAGCTCCACCCATATGTCATTTTTGACAAAAAGTGGATTTAAGCAGTTTTGTAACCGTACGCCTCAATTGGTGTTTGCTATTTATCTAGCAGTGACGATTAAAGATGTGAAACGTAGAAAAAACCTCTCAAGATTGGTGTTCATCCCGAGTTTAAGAAACTAAAGAATTATCTATCTTTTAGAGGTATAGAGTATGAAGATCTTCCTCCGTATATGTTGCTTCAAGTTCCTGGTTTCCGTAGAAGAAAAGTGTCCAATCATTAGAAAATACTTTTAGTTTAAGACTAAGTTTGTTACAATGTCGCTTTGTAATCACTATAATCTTAAAATTTTTGGTAAATAGTAATTACACTCGATGAACATGTTACGTATGTACTCTGTATATATTTTTTTATTAAGTACAATATGTATCTTTATGTTTCATATGTAGCTGTTTATGTTTTAAGATAACCCTTTATATATTTAATATATAATTTTTGCTAAAATATTTGACCTTATAATTTGTGTTATTCGGAAGATGAACGCGATTTTTCTAAAATACGGTACCGTTTTCTAAATACGGCACTGTTTTTCTAAAATACGGTACCGTTTTCTTAAATACGGCACCGTTTTCCTAAAATACGGTACCGTTTTCTAAAATACGGCACTGTTTTTTTAAAATACGGCACCGTTTTTTAAAATACGGCACCGTTTTCTTAAAATACGGCACCGTTTTCTAAAATACGGCACTGTTTTTCTAAAATACGGCACCGTTTCTCTTAAATACGGCACTGTTTTCTAAAAATACGGCACTGTTTTTCTAAAATACTGCACTGTTTTTCTTAAATACGGCACCGTTTTTCTAAAATACGGCACTGTTTTTCTATGTGTGGGGCCCCTGGGCTTAGGCGGGGGCGTTATCGTAGGGCCCGGAGCCCTAAGCGTTGGAAGTTTCTAATGCCAAAGGCAACTAACGCCAAATGTTGCTAGCGCCCCTCTTCTTTAAAAGTAGGGTTATGTTGTGATTCTTCTTCTTTTCGAACAGTCATTTTCTAAGTTACGTGATATTTGACAGATGACAGGCGACCACGCCCTAAATAATGCGTTGCGCAAGATTCCTAAATATGACGTCAGATTTTTCGAATGACAGATGAACCCGCCTCGCGTTCTTACCCTAGACCGAAATATTTAATTTTTAAATTTGACTCACGTAAATTTAGCGCTTGGCTAATATTTTCGAAATAAGGGTTGACATCCTTACAAATTATATTTAAATATGTTTCTTAGGTCCTAATCTCGCTTTTAAACAAAAATCGTAAATATCGTATGTACTGAAACCAAAATATTTATTTTTTAATTCTTACATTCGTATATTCTTCTTTTAGCGCTCGGCTAATTATTTAAAAATTAGGGCTGATACTCTTACAAATTATATTTAAATATGTTTCCTCGAACTTGTTGCTTTTTTTTAATAACTTGTCTGTCAATCATAACAACGGCTGTGTAAGAACTTTGAGGTTATCTATTTAGGCCCTATTTACTCTCAAATAACATATTTATTTAAAAAATTAGTGTTACTATATATTTATTAAAAATAATTGTTTAAAAAAGAATGACTAAAATCAAACCACTAGAAGCCAAGATATACGTCAAAAACTGTTAAGGCCCTATTTACTCTCAAATAACATATTTATTTTAAAATTAGGTTAATATATTTATTAAAAATAAATTGTTTAAAAAGAATGACTTAAATCAAACCACTAGAAGCCAAGTTATACGTTAAAAACTGTTAAGGCCCTATTTACACTAAAATAACATAATTATTAAAAATTTTAGTATTAATATTTGTAGATTTATAAAAATTAAATTATTAGCAAAAGAACAACTAAAATCGGTCTACTAGAAACCAAAATATACGTTAAAAACTGTTAAGGCCCTATTTACACTCAAATAACATAATTATTAAAAATTAGTGTTAATATATTTATTAAAAATAAATTGTTTAAAAAAGAATGACTTAAATCAAACCACTAGAAGCCAAGTTATACTTTAAAAACTGGTAAGGCCCTATTTACACTAAAATAACATAATTATTAAAAATTTTAGTATTAATATTTGTAGATTTATAAAAATTAAATTATTAGCAAAAAGAACAACTAAAATCGGTCTACTAGAAACCAAAATATACGTTAAAAACTGTTAAGGCCCTATTTACACTCAAATAACATAATTATTAAAAATTAGTGTTAATATATTTATTAAAAATAATTGTTTAAAAAAAGAATGACTAAAATCAAACCACTAGAAGCCAAGATATACGTTAAAAACTGTTAAGGCCCTATTTACTCTCAAATAACATAATTATTAAAAATTTTAGTATTAATATTTGTAGATTTATAAAAATTAAATTATTAGCAAAAAGAACAACTAAAATCGGTCTACTAGAAACCGAAATATACGTTAAAAACTGTTAAGGCCCTATTTACACTCAAATAACATAATTATTATTAAAAATTTTAGTATTAATATTTGTAGATTTATAAAAATTAAATTATTAGCAAAAAGAAGAACTAAAATCGATCTACTAGAAACCGAAATATACGTTAAAAACTATATAAAGATTCATTAGATCCCCGTTTGCCATTTAATTTTCGGATGTTCCAATAGCCTAGTGGTATATGGCGTTGGATTCTTACGCAGGTGGCCTGGTGTCATGGGTTCGACTCCCAGCGCCGGCGAGACTTTTTTAATTTATAGGTGATGACGTCTGGTCCCAATTATACCTCGTTTGGTGTTTTAATTTTCAAATCCCCAATGGCCTAGTGGTATATGGCGTTGGATTCTCACGCAGGTGTTGGACTGTCATGGGTTCGACTCCCAGCTCCGGCAAGACTTTTTTTAATTTATAGGTCGTTTCAATTTTAAGTTTAGGTGATGACGTCATCGATGGTTAGTTACCCCTATCTAGCACGTGGTGACTTAGGGCATTAAAAATTATAATTTTGCGTTAGGGGTTGAGATGGCTATAAAACTGCAGATCGAACCTTAAATTTCTCCTATATGAAAATACATAGTAAAAACTACCCCTATTGCCGCCGTAGTGGCATAGCTCTTCTACTGAGATAGAGAGACATTTATTGTCATTGCAATACATTTTGCGGACTAAATTTAATAAGTCCACAAATTTTCAAAATTCCATTTTCACTAGCTGCTAAGATTTGAGAAAACCACATTTTTGGGTAAAAAAATTCAGAGGCGCTCAAATATTTCTAAAACCACTTAAGCTGCGTTTACAAATTTTGACATTTAGGGGTTTCCGAGCAAGTAGAATTAAACAGGGATACTCTCGTTGTTGCCAAATTGTCCAGTTTTTCGCTACATGTAATATTTTTCGTATTTTAAATGAAAACGCCCAATTTATTTTATATGCAATAAAAGAAGTGTGTCCAACTTTAGTAAAATTCCAAATTTTCAAAATTTAACCTTTACCAGTTACCGAGGTATGACAACCCCGCTATTCTATTAAAATTTGGCAACACTGCTGATATCACTGATCAATTAGGGCATGCCAAAACACACCTCAATATCAAATGTTGTAAGCAGCATAGCTTTAGCGGTTTTTAAAGATATACAGGCCCTTATAGTTACTTTTCTGTAAATGTGGCACACAGCTGCAGATATTATTATTATATTACTTTCACATAGTCAAAACACTCTTAGATAGTAAATTCTTTAGCGGTTTTGAAGATATTTAAAAAGTTGTCGCACTTTTTTACTAACCAAGTATACATATATCTTTAAAACCACTAAAGCTACATTTACAAAATTTGCTGTCTAAGATGTTTAGGGCATGTGGAATTAAATAGTGATGTTGTAGCGCAATATCATTATTTAATTCTTCTTACCTTTAAACACCGAATTTTGTAAACGCAGCTTAAGCAGGTTTAAGAGCTATTTAGGAATTGCATACTTTTTACTAACCCTGTATGTATAACATGTAAATGGTGCAAAAACCTAATCAGTGGCGTAGCTACTATAAGGCTAGGTGGGGCAGTGCCCCCAGGGCCCCTAGCCCAGGGGCCCCTTGTGGTTAAAGGGCCCCTTGGGGTAAGTATAGAAATACAGAAAACAAATGAGATGGAAAAATAGAAAAAAATTAAAAAGGAAGAAGACCTTAACCATTTTGCTGTTTAAATATTTTTAGGTCTTGGTTGGAATGGATAATGAAACTTACAAAACTGACAAAATACTGAGGACCAATTTTTTTTCTTTTGGACTTCAAATTTTTAGGGGGCCCATTTTTACTTTTTTTTTGCCCCAGGGCCCCTGCTGGCCTAGCTTACGCCACTAAGCTTAACGTATTTCCCAACCTTTTTAGTTTTAACTTGTAAATGGGAATATTCTCAAATAGGATTAAATACCTCATGACATTTTAAGTTTTGTATACGAACTCAGACCTGCTTACCACGCGATCTCTCCGTTTTAACTTTATAAATGGAAAGTTCACAATGACCTTTGGATTTTAATTAAATTTAGGCGTTTAATTTGTGGTGTGTGAAACAAGGAATAGGGCAACCTTTATATTTTAGGGCAATGATCCAGGGTAGGTCGATGCCTTATTTTAAGATGTATCAAATTTTGAGAATAACTTGTAATACCATTGTGTAACGAAAAACGGTTATGGGACGGAGGTAAACGTGGCGCGAAAATATCTCTTTTACCTGCACGCCTGTAAGGTTACGTTTATATCATAGGTAAATGGGGCGCCAGCCCTTCCCGAGAAGGGGTGTGGGTCACTGGAAAAACTTTTGAATAAATATAGGTTAAAAGAAATAAGTAGACTACATTTTGTAAAATGTACTTCGTATTTGTCAAGTGTATAATATGTAAATATTTTTTGATGCAATAAATGTTTCGTAATTAATAAAATTTTTAAAAATAGACCAACATTTTATTTCGATACCTTTACTTTAAAGAAAACATTTGCGATCCGTTTACCTATACGATTTTATTGACCCCAAGATTCCTGCGCCCCATTTACCTGTTCAATAAAACTTTGGTGAAGGCCTTGCGCCCCGTTTACCACCGCCGATTAGGTGGATCTCGACTTATATATTAGTTAAAAAATAAAGTTAAAAGTTTAAGTTATCATAAATTACGCCAGTGCTTCTTTTACTTTATGTTTCACTTAAAAATAGTTAGAATAAACTATGTTCTAAATGTTTTAACTTCTGTGTTACAGGGTGTTAAAGTTTTAAAATAATATAGGCTTTGTTTACAAATTTTTGGTAAATCTAGATCTAAAGAACAGCTGCTCAAGTCAACTTTTACCACGTATACTTTTTAAAAAAATTGTTTAAAAATAAGAATTTTTAACTAAATAATAGAGACATTTTGCACCACATATTTTGCAATTCCGTTGTGGTTAACGTTATTCTGAGATTGCGCAGTAACGCAAACATGATCCGTTATCGTTATTAACCATACCGGACTCCTTTAATTACGAATGAATATCGAAGAGCTTATCGTTATCGTTATTGTTAAACTGCGTGGTTGCCAGATTGTAGAAATTTTAATATCAATTATTTAAAAGGTTAAAATTTTAATGCCGTATTAATTAAATTATCATTTATACAAAGGCTCTAATTAGCGAAAAATCTATAGCAGTAATAAAAATCAAATAGTGTTAAGAAATTAAAACGGACTTGCACTTTTACGGATATTCTAAATCAGTAATTAATTTAGATGTTACAATCTGGCACACTTGCTTTTCATTCTACTACCAAACCTAACCTTACTTTTTGTGTTTTGCCTATACTGTATTGTTGGCATCTACTTTAAAAAACGAAATCAACAGAAGTGTTTGCATATATTTAAATATGAATTTATATCTTATGAAGAAAAAAAGTAAATACTGATTTTTCGTTAACTTTAAAATGGGTGAACCACAGGCAAAAATAAGGTTATGTGTCGAAAGCGCAGACGCAAGATAAATTTCTTAAAAGAGGCTGCAAAATCTCTGTCTAAAACTGCTGCCATAATCGTTATGTTTAATAACGATAACCATAAGGAGGCCAAAAAACGTCTGTTATTTTAAGAGCTGCAAAATGCCTCTAATAAATAGTAGGTACAGTGTACCTTAAAAAATATTTCGGTTTAAAGAAGATACAATATTACAATAAAATAGAGAGCAGCAGACTACTTTTTTTTGAAAAACCTCCTCTGGCCGAATATCGTCACAATACAACAATTTTTACAAAATTATTTATGAGAAATAAAATAAGAATAAATAACTTACACGATGTATCGTAAATAGGTCACTTTTGGACTAAGGTAAGTCGGGTAAGATCGTCATATTTTTAGTCTTAGGAATTTCTAGGGACATTTTTTGCACGTTTTAGACACACTCTGTATAACTCATCTTGCAGCTCTAAAATTCGTCATAAAACCAGAGACAATAAAGAGACGAGCAACTTAAATATAAATAAATTATCCGAGAGAGAGATAGCTGCTGGGCCTTCCTTGTCTGTCTTCAAGGAAGGCAAACGCAGAAGGCGCGTGAGTCGACTTTATCGTTTGCCCGCCAAATTCAAATTATATAGCTGTGCTATTTTTGCCCTTAATGTTAGGTACTTGTTTTTGTTTCCTATTAATATAAAATATTAGGGTTTAGTTCAATAATTACACACACCTTATTAAAAATGTCATTTATTTGGTTTTGATAAAGATTTTTTTTACAGATAACCATGTCAATATTACCTTAAATTAATTGTTGAAAAGCACAAATTTAATATATACTCTGTGATCACTAATAAAAGTCAATATTCAAAGTCCAATTAAAGGTAAACAACCACGAAACACACAATAAATCACAGAAAATGTAAACAAACTGTCCAAACAAATCGGCCATTGAAAAATATCAAACACAAATATCGATTAACATTTCGGCGTGACTGCCTGCGGCAACGTTGTCAAGTTAAAAATATTCGATTCATGGTATATTTTCTTTCTCTTAATTAGATGTGAGCCAAAAAGGACATTAAAGTTTACATGCAGAAATTGTAAACAACTTGGCAACCAGGGCAAAGCGATGATTGCTCCATCTACGATAACCTGCCATGATGAAAGACAAAGACATATTTATTGGAACTTGCGTTAAACCAGAAAGAGATAAATACAATGGACAAATTGTTAGGACCAGTTACTCGTCTCATTCTTGTCTCTGATAAAACATAGGAATTAAGTCGTTAACTTGTCGTATAAATCTAAATATAATTGATAAATATTTGTTGCTTTAGGCTAATTACCTACATGCTATGATGCGCTAATTAGATTGAATGAGAAATATAGGGAAATAAATAAAAGCGTCAGCTTTAATTTTCAATTTTTTATTTAACAATTACATATGTACAATTTTAACAAGTTTAAGGTAAGGGGCACTTATAAAATTTATGGTAGATAACAGATTTACACGATGACGTCAAAAAACAATGAAATACTATTTTAATAACTTAAGTGTATTATTGTTAATTTACCAATGCTTTGGTAATTACAAAAATATATTCATAAAATTATTTTTAGTATTGGTTTACATTATTTTAGGATATTAGGAAATTACGGTAATATGTTGCTTATTCGCTCCCTATTTTTAGTGCTTCTGTGTTTGCTAATGTAAAATTTCAAACACAATATTCTACTATCAGTGATTCAGAAATTCCTATAAAATAAACATACCGGTATGGAAACAAAACGGCCGACCATAGGAAATGAATGCATTTAATTCTTTCCACTAATCTACTATGTACTCTCCTACAATTCACCTCTGCAACGAGCGTGTCGATTTACGCCAAACGAGATCAGGGGCTGCCCGCATACCGCTTCCACCTTTCGTCAAACCCCACCTCGAATATTGCCACTGCTTTAACATATCGTGTAGACTCTTTGTTTGGACCTCCGGACAGTGCGGACGTACGTAGAGGACTACAAAGTTTTTCCCGGAGTGGCGGCTAGAGGGGTCGTACGAACGTTTTTTACCTTCGGGGATCAAGGAAAGATTCACGCTAAATTAACGACATATTTCTTCTGGATCTAAGCGCTGTGAGCGAAGATTCCTATAAGCTGATGGTATCCTGTTTGGTGGTGAACACGAGGTATTTCTCAAATGGCGGGAAATAGATGGGCGTGCCATGGGAACTGTCAGTAGTGAAAGTGAAGGTTATACGTAACACCAGTAGCAGATCTTGGTTTGACAGCCGATAATTTATGCATTGCATCGATTGTTGAATTATTTGTTTTCTTTTGGAATTTCTGGGAGCTACGAGCTCGATTATCCAGATTTTCCGCCGACGAAGCCCTGGAAAGCATAGTCCGGAAGGGGGAGAGTGGTGGATTGGACCTGAAGGGACCAAAACCAAGAAAAAAATAGAAATAGAAATAGAACATATTGTGTAACTTCCTATGGTCGGCCGAGTTGTTTCCATACCTGTATAGGAGTGCATTGGCTATAACTACCTCACAAAAAATATTATAAATAATCTGATAAATTGGGTCCCTTTTGACAAGATATCCCATTCAGTTAAATAATAAATGCTTATTTCTACTTTACCCGGTATATATTGTCTAGAGCAACTGATATCGTCTTTGTATAAAACCCGATATTGTATTTGTAAGGTAAGACTAATCTGTCTCGTTCATTTAATTTAAAGAATTAAGAATGTAGCTTAAATATGCAATAGAAATATGTGAAGGGATTATTTACAGGGTGATCATGTTAAGCTTTTTCAACATTAGAAACATTTTGCACCCCTTATTTTGCAATTCCGTTGTGGTTAGCGTTATTCTGAGACTGCGCAGTAACTCAAACATGATCCGTTATCGTTATTAACCATACCGGACTCCTTTAATTACGGATGAATACCTAAGAGCTTATCGTTATCGTTATCGTTATTGTTCAACTGCGTGGTTGCCAGATTGTAGAAATTTTAATATCAATTATTTAAAAGGTTAAAATTTTAATGCCGTATTAATTAAAATATCATTTATACATGGGCTCTAATTAGCGAATAATCTATAGCAGTAATAAAAATCAAATAGTGTTTAGAAATTAAAACGGACTTGCACTTTTACGGATATTCTAAATCAGTAATTAATTTAGATTTTACAATCTGGCACACTTGCTTTTTATTCTACTTCCAAACCTAACCTTACTTTTTGAGTTTTGCTTATACTGTATTGGTTGCATCTACTTTAAAAAAAGAAATCAACAGAAGTGTTTGCATATATTTAAATATAAATTTATATCTTATGAAGAATAAAAGTAAATACTGATTTTTCGTTAACTTTAAAATCGGTGAACGACAGGCAAAAATAAGGTTATGTGTCGAAAGCGCAGACGCAAGATAAATTTCTTAAAAGAGGCTGCAAAATCTCTGTCTAAAACTGCTGCCGTAATCGTTATGTTTAATAACGATAACCATAAGGGGGCCAAAAACGTCTGTTATTTTAAGAGGTGCAAAATGTCTCTATTATCAAAAATATTTAATATGTAAATTTTAAAAACTATAAAAGTAGAATATTAAAAAATGTTTTTCTCGCTTTATCTTCTTTAAAAACTTTAATCCGGACTCGCTTTAAAACTTTTTGACCACCATATTATTACAAAACTCCCGTCAAAAGTATAAAGTAGTAAATAGAGAGAACAAATTGATAAAAACTTTATTAAAAAACATGATTTTTGCTCCATGAGTAAACTAACCTCGTTTTTATTTTTAAGCAAAGTCCATTCGAAAATAAAGTCTGTATAAGTAGCATTTTTATTATTAGAGACATTTTGCACCCCTTATTTTGTAATTCCGTTGTGGTTAACGTTATTCTGAGACTGCGCAGTAACGCAAACATGATCCGTTATCGTTATTAACCATACCGGACTCCTTTAATTACGGATGAATACCGAAGAGCTTATCGTTATCGTTATCGTTAAACTGCGTGGTTGCCGGATGGTAGAAATTTTAATATCAATTATGTAAAAGGTTTAAATTTTATTGCCGTATTAATTAAATTATCATTTATACAAAGGCTCTAATTAGCGAAAAATCTATAGCAGTAATAAAAATCAAATAGTGTTAAGAAATTCAAACGGACTTGCACTTTTACGGATATTCTGAATCAGTAATTAATTTAGATGTTACAATCTGGCACACTTGCTTTTTATTTTACTACCAAACTTAACCTTACTTTTTGTGTTTTGCTTATACTGTATTGTTTGCATCTACTTTAAAAAACGAAATCAACAGAAGTGTTTGCATATATTTAAATATCAATTTATATCTTATGAAGAATAAAAGTAAATACTGATTTTTCGTTAACTTTAAAATCGGTGCAAAATGTCTCTATTATCTATACATACAACATTTTGCTAAGTACATGAACATCAAACATAAAATAAAATACAAAAACAATTTACTAATTATTACCTTTTTTACACAAGTGCACCCTCTGCATTTTCAAAATCTGTTTATAAACATAAACAATAACAATGAATGACAAATTAGATATTGCATAATGTTCTTCTTAACGTAGCTGGCGTGAGGCATTCTCTAGCTCACTTTTTGCACAGCCCTAAAACTATGAGTTCACTCTGTATCACCATTTACCAATTAAATGTCACCAAAAATTTATATCACACACTCACTCCTACATAATAACTATATACACAGATGAACACATCTCTTTTTAATTTGTATTTTGTTACTCTATCTATCTCGTAAATTAACATTTATAGTCCAGGAGCTGACGACCTTCTTAACTAACCTCCGAAGTGCAGAACTTGACACTGTTTCAACGCTATTTCCTAGTCTGAATCTCTTTTTGAAAGTAAAAAAAGGCTTTTAATACATAATGTGTTATTACAGAAAAACTATTAAATCTTATTGCAAAAAACTAAAAGAGAAAAACCTATTTGCACATTTTCGGTTTGTAATATAAAAAAATCAGGGGTGAAAACGACTCTTGTTTGACCTCCGGACAGTGCGGACGTGCGTAGAGGACTACAAAGTTCTTTCCGGAGTGGCGGCTAGAGGTGTCGTACGAACGTTTTTTATCTTCGGGGATCAAGGAAAGATTCACGGTAAATTGACGGCATCTTTCTTCTGGATCTAAGCGCTGTGAGCGAAGATTCCTATAAGCTGATGGTATCCTATTTGGTGGTGAACACGAGGTATTTCTCAAATGGCGGGAAATAGATGGGCGTGCCATGGGAACTGTCAGTAGTGAAAGTGAAGGTTATACATAATACCAGTAGCAGGTCTTGGTTTGACAGCCGACAATTCATGCATTGCATCGATTGTTGAATTATTTGTTTTCTTTTGGAATTTCTGGGAGCTACGAGCTCGATTATCCAGATTTTCCGCCGACGAAGCCCTGGAAAGCATAGTCCGGAGGGGGAGAGTGGTGGATTGGACCTGAAGGGACCAAAACCAAGAAAAAAAATAGAGAGAGAGAACATGAAGAGAACACCCTGAATTTGTTTTAAACAGTGACACCGCGAATGTACAAACAGATTTGTTCTGGTTCTTTTTGGTTTTCGTATTACCAAAGAATACCAATCCATAGAACCCGACAAGTGAGATTTCAGCGTACCCTAAAATTTTTAGTACCTACCGCGACCAACAGATGGCGAAAGTACTACGATGTCGCTTTGCTAATACGATTACCATCAGAAATTGATAGCAGTCGCTGACGAGCAGTCGGCCCGATCAGTTAGAGTGAGGATATACGAAAAATTTAATAAAAATAAAATCCCCGATAAATGGTAGTATCCATAAGATTAATAAATTTATGATTTCAGAATAGGATATATCGATGGGTTTTTGACAAAACATCGTAAGCGACATTCGTCAGTTTTACGGGAAACGTTTTTTTTTTCATTGGCTTTATTTCAGATGAAAATATGTTCTATATTGGTTCGGTGGTTCATTTAATTAATGGTAGTTATTTGGGTACACGCCAAAAAATAAATTAATAGTACCAAAAACCCAAAAAATAAAGCAAGTAAATAGAGAACTAAAAATCGACGTTTTGGTGGCAAGTCTGCCACCGTTGTCAAGATAAATTAAATAAAAATAAAAAAATTTAAAAATTAACTATTATTTAGGTTTAGAATTTTAAAATTTTTAGCTTTTTTTTAGGAGATTCTGAAAATTTTGACATTAAATGTTAAATATGTTTGTTTTGTAATTCAAATTAAGAAGAAATCTAAAATAAAAACATTCAGATCTCGGTTTTTCTTTAAAAATATCGCGATGGGAAGAAAAATCGTTTCCCGTAATATTGGCGAATGTCGCTTACGATGTTTTGTAAAAACCCATCGATATATCCTATTCTGAAATAATAAATTTAATAATCTTATGGATACTGGGTCCATTTATCGGAGATTTTATTTTTATTAAATTTTGCGTATATCCTCACTCTAACTGATCGGGCCGACTGCTCGTCAGCGACTGCTATCAATTTCTGATGGTAATCGTATTAGCAAAGCGACATCGTACTACTTTCGCCATCTGTTGGTCGCGGTAGGTACTAAAAATTTTTAGGGTACGCTGAAATCTTACTTGTGGAGTTCTATGGATTGGTATTCTTTGGTATTACCCAGGATAGACAACGAAAAGGTGCCGCCCTGTACCTTACAAATTAGCCAAGGTGACTACCAGCTCGTGGACTATTATTTTAGTTAATCTACATTAAATATTTTCGTCTTTGGATAAATTTCATTAACTAAGGTTGAACTTCACAAACGAAAAACGTTTCAAACGAGCAGGGCGAGTCGTTCCATTTCAATCCTTTTCCATCTCTGTTCCAAAGTTCCAAACAATTTTCTTGTTCACCATTTTCGTATTCGAAGTTGTTGGGTTCGCCGGCGTTCCAATTGGTGAAGGTGATGGGTCGTCCGGTGGACATCCAGAAAAAGTTGCCTTCTTCGGCGAGGTCGGTACCGGAGGTCCAGAAGTGTTCGTTGCCAAAACCTGGAATTTAATTTTATTAGATTAGGTTATGGAAAATATTGTGCAAAATAAGGCAGTTCATTATTTTAATTTGCAATATTTAGGAGTTAAGTAACTATTGATAGTTACCCAAATATTGATAATACCTTTTTTCCACGACTGTTAAAAAATGTAATATGTTACGGGCAACGTGATTACCTGGGAATTATTAATTAGGACCGGCCATTATTAATAATGCCCGACGGCCCGTGGTCCATGCAATAAGTCAGTGTTTCGAATAGCTTGAATTTATCGATTCGACCGGGCAGTATGAATAATTCTCTACTTGCAGGGCCACCTAAGTAGTCTGGTTAGTTACTAACTACAATGTTCAAATGGTTATATTTTTTGTTAACTATTTCATAACATATTTTTTTAATTTTATAAACAAATACACTACAGTTCACCAATTTTATTACTTTGCCCAAGATCTGGTGGGCATTATTAATAATGGCCGGTAAAAGGGATTAATCATGCTGTTTTAATCACATTGCCCAATTGAGTCGGGCATTATGAATAAACAAACTGACCATTATTAATAGTGCCCGGACCTATTAAGTTTGCCCGCAACATATACATTATTAATGAGGTTTTAAACAGGTAATATGGCTCATTACTCACGGCCCTAACTTATGCTCATTACCCATATCCATTACCAAAGGGATTAGTCATGCTGTTTTAATCACATTGCCCAATTGAGTCGGGCATTATGAATAAACAGACTGGCCATTCTTAATAGTGCCTGGACTTATTAAATTTGCCCGCAACATATACATTATTAATGTGGTTTTAAACAGGTAATATGGCTCATTACTCACGGCCCTAACGTCTGCTCATTACCCACGGCCGTCATAAGGTGGTTTGTGCATAAATACGATACTTTGTATATGTTTTCGATAACTTCGTTTTCTAAATATGACTCTCCAGCCATTATTTATTAGTCACAAATGCTTAACAAAATATCTAATAGGTTCGCACGGAATACTCACTTACCTCTCGTATGACTTACAGTCATACTCGTGGAAAATGAGTATCATTCCATGCTCGTCCAATAATATACTATTTATAAATTTTAGGCAATTAACCAATTATGAAACGGTATTTACCAATGGGTTATGTTGACGTTTTATTCATGTACTATACGTCAAAGTTGTTACCAATTATTACCGGTTGAACGCCTAAAATTAATGATTGTTGCGTTAGTGCAAATGTCGGAACACCTTAATTTCTGATATGTTTCAGTTTGGCGTTAGGGAGGGGGTGCACTGCATCTCAAATCCTCTATCTGTGTTTTTTTCGTGGATTCAATAAAATTTTATTGTCAAATCACAAATTTTGTAACATAATTGCCTCTTTCTTCTAATTAAAGGCATCGAAAAATATGGCATAAAAAATTGTATGGTAAAATTAACTGACACTAGGTTTTTTTTGAAAAAAATAAGTAATTTTTAATAAAAATGAGGATTTGCTTTTTACACTTAAATTTTTCCTGATACGAAGGAAGGTAAATCAAAAATCAACGCAAGTTCCAAAATTAAAATTTTCTTTACCATACTGCTTCTCTTAAGGCCCAATGCATCTGGTTTGCTTTCCAGTGACGAAAATTTTTGTGCGTCACGCTCCAGGGCTTGAAGCTCTTGAACTGCTCTAAAAAGTTAGTCACACACTCCTTAGACAAGGAAAGAGAGATACTTTAAGAAATTTTAAAATTTCGTTGTTTTTAACCTTTCTTGGCTTCTATAATAATCTCTTTTTAATATCTAATTCCATTTTAAATAAATAATTTTAAAAAATCCATCCTTAACCATAAAAAAACACGTTTGAAGCACAAAAACCAAAAGAGGGGTTGGTGCATGAGGGGCAAGGGGAAAGAAAAACGGGAGTAAGCTCAGGTGCATAACACTTTCCGTCACTGGAACGCCATAAAGTAGAACGAAATGCTCCTGAGCTACTCGGGAGCGCTCTATTTGCGTCACTGGAAAGCCACTCTGATATATATTTGGTACCCTAACCCAGTTTTTAGATAAAATAATAATTTGAAAATAATATTTACGCCAATAAACTCTAAAAGCTAGTTCATACAAACGCGAAAAGCGAATTGCGAAACGCGAATTTTATTCTCATTGGTTAGTTTCACATAAAATTAAAGGCGGGTAATTCAAAATTAAGACAGTTTAAAGATATTGCGAATTCGCAAAATTTAAAATCTAGTGGGCGGGAAACTTAAGATCATTTCAATTTCTGGCGAATATTCGCGTGCGCACATGCGTAGGAACAAGAGGTTATTAGTCATATGTCATTTCAAAAATAGTTTTGTTATTGTTATTTTTATGTCATTCTATTAGTTGTCTGGAACGTTATATTTGTGTTCTTAAGTATTTTGTGTTTTTTGATTTAAATTTATATTTAACTTTTTTTAGTCCTTTTTATTTATAATAAATTTGCAGCTATCTACGTCTTTGTTGCCAAATAAATGTGCTATATTCTTTATTCATCACATCAGATAAATGTTATATTATTAAAAGAAAAAACACAGAAAATCTCAAAAGAACCCAAGCGTAGCGTCACCACCGAAGTAAAAACAATATAGAAATTTGTAGGTTATGTTGTTGAAAAAAACGCGAATTTTTTGGCCAAATATTCGCTTTCGCAATTCGCTTTTTGCGTCTGTATGAACTAGCTTTTAGGATGGATATGACAAAATAGTAATTTTTAGTTTAGTTTTTTTTTAATTGTAGTAAACTTACAATCCTATCAACTTGTCCTTGTATGTCGATATTCCAAACATATGTTCCTTACGTAAGCTAACATTATTCCAAAACTACTTGGAATATTGAATCATTGGATCCCATTAAAATTCCTACTTATTTACAAATTCTCTAAATCACTCGATGTTGTTTAATCACTGAAGATCCCACCTTAAAATTCTTTTGACTAAAACCAACAATGCTGACCATCAACTGACATTTACTTATATGCAGCGCTAGACCATCAGTATGTTTATGGCTTCTCATGTTATTACAATTGCTGTATTCCTTTTATGCTTTAGGAACCGCCCCAAGCCGTTCTTAAACCGTCAAGAGTGTCAAAACTGTCAAAAATACAATAGACTGAAATCATGGAGTAAGGAAATTATCCGTACCCTAGGCACGTTACTTTATGCTGAACAGTGAACAGTTTTGCGTCGTTCCGAGCGGTTCTAGACCTTAAAAGGAATACACCAAAAAAATGTCTTCATTCATTAAATTTATTTCAGGTTAGAGACTCGCACTGTAGAATAATAAAAATGAAAACATCAATAATTTCATCCTTATTAATATATTTTTTTGTGGTTAAAAAGAGTAGGTTATTGAATTGTACTCACCAATTTTATTTAACATTTACTTGGCAATTTGCGTAATCAAAATTATTCCTTTGCAAATAATTTTCGAATTATTATTCTTTTGTGAGAAATTATGCAAAACTTTATAATGATTTCTTATTAAAACATTGGTTTTTCCAAAAAAAAACTGCAATATCGAATAAATAATTGGCATCAATTGTAATAATAAAATGTTTACTTTCGCGTAATTACTTGGCAGGTGTACAGGGTGTCCCAAATTTGAGGGTGATTATTGGAATTTTGGATCCGCAAGAGATACACTCTGTTAAAAATGGGCAAAGTGAAGTAATTGGGAGATATTTATAAACCTTATTCTCTACTTATGAGCGGCCAAGTTTTACAGAGCAAAGACACCTTCAATCTTGTGGGCGTCACATTTGAAAGTAACCTTAACTGGCATAAACACATTGTATCTATAGCCACGGCAGCTTCAAAAAGCTTGGATTTCTCTTTCGAGCCAAAATGTATTTTCCACTTCTAATTTATACACTTTATATGTGTCCCAAATCCGACCTCCCTTGGAATATTGTTCTCATATCTGGGGCATGGCGTCCCCCACAACCCTAAGCATTCTTGATTCTATTCAAAGAAGAGCTATTCGTCTCAATAATGATCCTTCACTTACAGAAAGGCTTCCCTCTCTTGCCCATCGTCGGGCTGTGGGGATTTATCGCTTTTTTATAGGTACTTCCATGGCTTCTGCTCTGAAGAATTGTCCAGAATAGTTCCTCTACTCACGGTTCCCAACAGAGAAACTCGTGGTTCCGCGCGTATGCATCCCTATTCGGTCCAACTGGACAGGCCCCGAACTTCTCACTTTGTTCGTTCTTTTATCCCTAGAGTTTCTAGATTGTGGAACCTGCTGCCCGCGGAGGCCTTTCCTCTTACCTCGCTTAAGACCCCCACGGTACGTTAGTATTTAGGCTTTTAGCGTTCGTGGTTTGTCCAAAGATAAAAAAAACCGTTTTCAAATTTAAGGAATTTTGAAAACCTGGTTAGCCGAAGACCATCCAACACATTATACTGTTTTGGGCAAGTTTACTTACTGAAATGAAATGTGGCTATAAAAAACGTTACTTGTGACACAATAGTTATTTTTGTACCAAGGGCGTAAACAAGCACTTTTACGCCCGCGGCTAAAAGTTCATCAGTCATGGGCGTATATAAGGGGAGGGGTTTTGGGGGGTTTTGAACCCCTCCCCCCTTAGCATGACAAACAAAGAAAATTTGTATGGAAAAGTCATTTTTTACTTCTTAGGTATGTTTTTACAGCGGACGATTATGTGGACCCCCTTAGCATAGGGGAAGAAGAAAAGAGAACATATGAAGGTAGAAAAATCAGAAAAATGGGGTAAAATGAGATGTTTTTTTGAAAGCAAAGACCAATTTTTTTGCTCTTTAATATGGTTTATTAGGAAAAAATGGATTTGTGGAATAGTACATAATGATATAGGAATTGATTTTTAAAAAGGGGACCTTGTCTTTTTTGCTCTTCAAAAACTTTTTATACCAACTTTTTTTACTTAAAACCCTGCCCCCTCCTCCATAAAAAAGCTATATAAAAAAATTGTAAAAGTGCCAGAGGTGCAAACAATATTGATGACTGAAATTAATGACCAAGCATTCTCTAAATCGGCAGGAGAAAATTTACCAGTTTTTAATGTTTCTTATTGAAGACGTCAGTAGATCAAGGTGTTATGTCACTCTTACATGTTTTGAGTAATTGATATTTTAACATGTTTGGACGTAGATTATTTTTTCACGTATTATACGTATTATACATCACAAGTAGACAAAATATTTTTATTTTTATTTACAAAAAAATATTGACATCTTTTCAGTTAAAATGGGCAAATATCAACTTATTGCAGTACAATTTTAGAAATTAACAAAATGTTGCATAACACATTTATCCACTGACGCCTTCAATTGTAATCAACCAAAAAATCCAAAATTATAGCAATTATGAGAAACGGCTTTTACACAAAATTTTGATGTGATAGCAAAAAAGTAAACGCAGAGGTGTAATTGGCCCTCTGATGCTTCATATTTATCCTGAAAATTTTGTTGCAGACCAATGTAAATGGTTCCTAGCATTTTTGTGATATAACAAACGATTTTCTCAACAATTGCCTTTAAAAATGGAAAAGATGTTAAGCATAATTATTTGAAATAAAAAAAAAAACAGTAGACTGTGACTGCTATTTTAATAATGTTTATTTGCTTTGCTAATAGTAGGGGAGCCCACGATTCGATTAGATTAGATTAGATAAGGAGGTGAATTGCATATCCTCTAACACTGCAACCTGCTCAGGTTTATTGTGTGTCCTCCGTCCATAGGTTAGCGCACGTTATCCAAGCCGGTCTATTTTATCAAACTCCACAAGCTTTAAACCGGCTCCTTGGTATATCTTGCCGCTTTAAGATCTTCTTCACCCAGAAACCGCAGACGACCAAGGGCTTCACAGTAGCACCATACGTATTCGGCGGTTTCTTCATCCTCCTGCCAGAACCTACATAGGTTTTCTTCTGCCAGGCCCATGATTTCCAGGTGTTTATTTAGTCTGCAATGACCTGTTAGTTGTCTCACTATTATTCTTACTGCCTTCCGGTTGTAATTCAGAAGCCTTAATGAAAAATTTTCCCTTGACGCTGTCCTGGTGTTCTCGTCCACCAGTCTTGTGATTCCCTTATAATCCATGATCTAATAGATGCCCTTACTTGGCATAATAGAATACCACAGTAGGGCTCGGGACCTACCATTGTCCTGCCAGCCCCCTCCTTTGCCAATTTATCAGCTTCCTCATTACTTTCGTGTCCTGGTACTCAGGCAATAGTTAGCTTGTTACCTCTTCCAGGGCAACTACGCAGTCCCGCACTAGCTTAGAGCTAGAGATTTTGCATGAACTGATTGCCCTGATGGCTGTCTGGCTGTCCGAGTAAATTACTATGGTATTATGCTCATAGCTCCTTCTGATGATTTCCCTAGCACATTGTTCTATGGCTACAATTTCGGCCTGGAACACAGTAGGGTGTTGTCCGAGGCCCAAGTTTATTTCGTCCTTGGTTTGTCCCCATATCTGCCTGCTCCAACTCTTTGGTCTGTTTTGGAGCCGTCTGTATACCAGATTGGGTCGGCTTTAATGGGAAGGCCTGCATCCCAGTCCTTTCTGTCCGGTATCAATGATTGAAAACCTTTGTTTAGCCAGTAGCTTGGTACCATTTTGTCCGCACGCATCTCACACAGAGCCCACAATGCTTAATGGGGATTTAGTCATTTAGTCGAGAGTCATAGAAACCTATTGGTTGCAAAGCTTGAATGATAAGAAGAAAAAAACGTTATATAATTTGTACCTTTTCATCGGCGGTGGAAGTGGCTATAGACTTTTAAATATGCCAAAAAATACTATTATTATTTCGGCTTGTCGAAATCGTTCGGGTTGTATCGGATTATATATTTTTCGTTATCCCTGAAATATTTTCTTTAAAATAAAAAAATAGCCACGCTCAAAAATGTTAATCTGTTGTTTTTCTTTGTAGCCCTGCATTTTCTTTTCGTCACTCTCAAATTGTCAGATTACTAGAATATACACTGTTTGGCATGTAATTAACTTACCCTATGTTAATCTGACGCGATCGACAATTTCTGATGGATATATTTTTGTTTTTTATGATTGGCTCTGTATACGGGGCTCATATTTGGTGGAGGTACTTAACCGGATACAAGGTAGGTCTGATAGTTTATTTTGTGTTTTTTTTCATTTTTTTGGGCGGAGAGAGGGCGATAGCGGTTCCTTGAAGAGGGTGTGTTTTAGAACATATGTTTATCGGCCAAATAAAACCAGTTTTTACTTTAAAAATATGTATCGTATATCGCTAGCCCAAGTATGATCATGTTATTTACTCTCCTACAGTATTTCCTTTTTCTAAGAACACATTTTAACTATAGGAATGTGCCAAGTATTAATAAGTTAATAACAGGATCTTCACCTAGTTTCACCGGAAACATTACTACCATTATGAAACACTGTTCTCGCAAAATGTTTTAAGATCTCATAGATAAGTAGTTTAACATCAAACATTTCATTACGTTATGACACCACCAGATGCCGGTATTAGGAACGGTGTCAGGGTTATGATTATTGGTATTGTTCTCATTTTTATCATCATTTTTGCCAGCAAAAGTTTCTTTTGATGAATACAGGTTTAAGAATTTTAATTTGTTTAGTATCGCGGGTTTTCTTAACCATTTTCTTAATAAGGTTTTAAATGTCAAGGTACTTAAAATTCTTTAAACGTATCCAAATCAAGTTTATTTTTAATTCGGTTCCCACACATCATTTTTACTACCTACTTGAGAAAGTTTTTCGTTTTATGTTGAGACAACGAATGCTTAAAACCTAAATAAAAATGTACTTACGTACAGGTTGAGTTTTGCTGCTTTTTATAGAAAAATCATATTTTTGTATGTTTTTCACAAAATGACCTTCCCAAGAATATATTATTTACTATCAGAGGCCCGATTTGCCAAGAAAAGAGAATAGAAAGCGAAAGAGAAATCCAAGCTTTCTTGAAGCTGCCATGGCTATGGCTTCAATGTTTATGCTAGTTAAGGTTACTTTCAAATGTGACACCCACAATATTGAAGGTGTCTTTGCTCTGTAAAACTTGGCCGCTCATAAGTAGAGGATTAGTATTTGATGACTCTTTTCGCGACAAGGAACATGAATGTGTTTTGGATGCATTAAAATGGACGAGATTTTTGGCGTACCAATCCAATATTAAATTAAGATCCTGCGAAAGAGATATCTGCATCGCTCTGCGTTTGTTTTCCAAATCAGGTTTAGTGATGGGTTTGGGAACCTGAAAACTGGAGTGAAGGGTACTATCGTCGGCGAAACTATAAATGGAATTAGTTGTGGACGAGAGAAGGTCGTTGATGTGAAGAAGAAACAATGTTGGTGCCAGAACTGAGCCCTGAGGGACTCCAGCATTTACTTGGTGAAAGCTTGAAGAATGGCCGTCCACAATAACTAATATACGTCGATCAAGTAGATAACTTTTCCAGAGTTTAGTTGAACCATAGGAGGGAAGTTTATTAAGAAGTGCGGCATGCCTACCTGGTCAAAAGTTTTGGATATATTAAGAGCAACGATTTGGGACTCACCTAGAAACTTAAGAGACTCATGGTTAGTTTTGGTTAGTTTAAATATATTTTTTTTTCAATTTGCTTTTTAATTTGTTTCAAACCAATTAAATTACACGTGCTTGTGCTTTTTAACTGTAGTCTGTGTTTTTTTTAAGTTTGTTTACTAATTTAATATTACCTAATAATAATAAACTTAAAAGCAAAAATAGTAGTTTTTTTAATCAAATCGACTTCAAAACAATAAAACTCACTAAAAGTAAAAATTTAAACAAAAAGGAGTTAGGTAAAATGTGCTAAACTATTCAATGTTAATAACTTAATTATTTATATACAAACGCTTATTAATTATACTTTAATACAATAATATGGTATTACGAGATTTCTTTTTTTATTATTTTTTTAAAATTATTTTCTACTTTTTAGTAAGTTTTATTATTGTTTTGAAGCCGCTTAATTTTTTTAAAAACTGTTTATGTTAATTATACCCATCCTAAACCCATCTCTAAACCTGACTTAGAAAACAAACGCAGAGCGATGCAGATATCTCTTTCGCAGGATCTTAATTTAATATTGGATTGGGGCGCCAAAAATCTCGTCCATTTGCATGCATCCAAAACATAATCATGTTCCTTGTCGCGAAAAGAGTCATCAAATACTTATTCTCTACTTATGAGCGGCCAAGTTTTACATATCAAAGACACCTTCAATCTTGTGGGCGTCACATTTAACCTTAACTGGTATAAACACATTGTATCTATAGCCACGGCAGCTTCAAAAGCTTGGATTTCTCTTTCGAGCTAAAAAGTTTTTTCCGCTTCTAATTTATACACTTTTTATGTGTCCCAAATCCGACCTCCCTTGGAGTATTGTTCTCATATCTGGGGCATGGCGTCCCCACAACCCTAAGCATTCTTGATTCTATTCAAAGAAGAGCTATTTGTCTCATTAATGATCCTTCACTTACAGAAAGGCTTCCCTCTCTTGCCCATCGTCCGGGCTGTGGGGATTTATCGCTTTTTATAGGTACTTCCATGGCTTCTGCTCTGAAGAATTGTCCAGTATAGTTCCTCCACTCACGGTTTCCAACAGAGTTCCGCGCATATGCATCCCTATACGGTCCAACTGGACAGACCCCGAACTTCCCACTTTGTTCGTTCTTTTATCCCTAGAGTTTCTAGAATGTAGAACCTGCTGCCGGCGGAGGTCTTTCCTTCCCCCCAAATCTTCAAGTTTTTAAGTATCCCGTGTTAACAAGCTTCCTCTGACCCTTGGCAGCCAGACACCCGCAGCGCAAGCTGAGTATTTAGGCTTTTAGCCTGTCGTTGACGGTCCAATCAGATACGTAATTAATAGTTTAAAAAAACTAAAAAACACGCATTTATATGCAACCGAACTAAAAATTAAAAAATAATTTTTCATTAAAAAATATTGTCATTTCATAGTAAAAAGCGTGGGGTGATAAATATATTAAATGTTATAATTATTATATTTGCAAATATCTATGATGGAAAAGTTATGAAAAAATAGTAAAATGCACCCCACGCTTTTTACTATGAAATGACAATATTTTTTTAATGAAAAATTATTTTCTAATTTTTAGTTCGGTTGCATATAAAAGCGTGTTTTTTTAGTTTTTTAAACTATTAATTATTATATACATATGATACAGATGAGTGTCCGCTAATTAATGGTACACAGAAAAACCACAGATTTCTTATGCGAAAATACCCATTTAGGATTTAAACAAACATACCTATATCCAAAAGTTAATGATAAGGAAGATACGTGGTGTTAAAAATATAAATATTTTTATTCATGCATTTCGATAATTTCTGATATGTTTTAAACATTTTAATAAAACTCGGTATCCAGGAGTTTTTAAATATCAGCTATTTATATCTGAGCAGTTGTAATTATAGCTAATACGATGTTTTTGAAGGTACATACTATCGGGTGCACTGAACAACTAAAACGTGAATACCTTAAAAACGGTTGTCAAGACCGATTCTTACTAAGTATACCTTTTTTGTGCAGAAAGCATAGAGAAGCTTACTAGTTTACATACATACAGAGTGGTTACAAAAATTGGGTAGTTTTAGAGAATTTTAAATAGTGTACCCATCGTCCTCTAGTCTACACACAAAAATTAATATTCGATCTGAAAAGCTAATGTTTAAATCCCCTAGATACCGTTTTATTAAGATATTTAAAAAGGGGGAACACTCATCGAAATACATTTACTTTTTCTTTTTACTATGACACCCCCGTATCTTCCTTATTATAAACTTTTGGATATTAGGTATGTTTGGTTAAATTTTAATATTTTGGTATAAGGAATTTGTGGTTTTTCTGTGTACCATTCATTAGCGGACACCCTGTATACAAAGTTTTTAAAATGGTTTTTGACTTACGGAACCGAAAATGTTTTGCTCTGCCAGGTACCTCATCGTCCTGTCGTCGCTTTGATAATTTTTAATTTTCAATATTTAAACCACATTTATGTTTTTGTTTTAAGTTATGCCTATTAAAATAATCCAATAAATTTTTTTACAACATACAGTTCTTTTTGTTTTCTCCTTAATTCTACGCCACTGATCTGCCTTAAATCAAACATGGCCGAAAATGGCCCGACTTGACGTCACAGCCGCGCTAGCCAATATGGCGAATGTCGTGACCTTATCTCATCAATCGACTTTGATATACACCTTAAAAATTGAACTGGAAAAAGGACAGCAAAAGTAAATTTTATGTTTTTGTTGGTAATTATCATTAAAAGAGAAATTTCTTTGCGCCTATTTGCGTGGGTTATATACGAGTTGTCTTAACAATTTACTAACTGCATCTTCATCATTTTACCGGAAGTGATAATATGTTAGTTCTGTTACGAAATTTTGTACCTACTTTTTACGGCATTTAAATGATTTATTGCATGTATGTATGTTTTAAGAACTTAAAAAGTTGTTTGGCATTTTATGTAAATTTTTCTTGATGCGGGTGTTCAAAACTATGTCACGGTTACATCCAATTTTGTTCATATCTATTGGGTTTAACGTATTTCTTTAAATAATTAACGAGTCAAATTTGGTTGGTAATACTCAAGATCGTTTAACTAGGTAAGGTTGCCTCATTACGTCACATATGTACCGCACTGCTGGTTCCTTGGCGCCAACATAGCAAACAAGGATGTCTAGACGGATAATACTATGAGGGCGAAAGAGCGCGATATACAATATTTAAAAATCAGCTAGAACAATCATTGTTAAATAATTTATTAATAGGAAATAAAGAAGTTACGGTAACAACTGGAATTAACAGTATATTAAAAGTATTTCTTTAATATTGACAAAAAACACAAATTACACTGTTAAAAACTTCATTAAATAATGAGCAAAATACATATGTGACGTATGGTCCGCCATGTTGCAAGGCTTACGAGGCACCCTTACCTAGTCAAACGATCTTGGGTTATACTAACCATGTTTTTTTTTTAATTTTTAACACTTTAACCTACTAGCTATACAGGGTGATCAAAATTAAGTCGGCACTATTGCTAAGTTATTTATTATTGAAGACACTATGTCGGTTAAATTAGTGAAGTTGTAGTGTTTATTCCGCTGATTAACGTGCTGCCAACAGAAAAACAATTGAACATCGGGTTTTTGAATTATTGCAAAAATATACTTTGTTTAAATGGAATACCCTGTATATTATATCACCATTCGAAAGATGTGTCAGTCAGCATGTGATATATCCGATTTTTTAGTAGTTTTGGAAATATGGCCTTCCTTCCGAATTTAATAGTAACTGGCATATTTTAAATAAAACACCCTGTATATTGCAACATAATTAAAAAGATATTTTAAAGACCTTTTTAAGGATATACTACATTTGATTAGTCTATTTTAATAGTTTTGAAATAAGGCCATCCAAATCTGAAAATTATATACAATTTTAATTGTATTTACAGCTCTTTGTTAAAATTGACATTATATCTTCTATTTTCTAGATTTAGATGGCCATATTTTTAAAACTATAAGGAATAAACATATTAAATGTAGTATATTCTTTAAAATATATTTTAAATGGTGGTGCAATATACAGGGTGCTTTATTTAAAAATGCCAGTTTACCATTAAATTTCGGAGGATTGCCATATTTTCGAAACTATCAAAAATTGGATATATCACATGTTGACTTTTTTAAAGCTCTTTGATAGATCTTTTGAATGGTGATAATATACAGGGTGTTCAATTTAAGTTAGGTTTATTTTTTTGCAATAAATGAAAAACCCGGTGTTCAATTGTTTTTCTGTTGGCAGCACGTAAATCTGCGGAGAAAATATTATAACTTTACTAATTTAACCGACTTTGTATCTTCAATAATAAAGAAGTTAAAAATAGTGCAGACTTATGTTTGATCACCCTGTACATAGCTGAGAGTCAAAACTATTAAAATATATCCACATAACCACCCAAATAAACACAATAAGAAGATATTTGTAATTAATCAAAATAACTGTTTTGCTCAAAATAGTAGCCTAGTGTCTTGTAGCTACCAACAGAGCTACACAAAGTGCCACTCTTATGCATCCTTTTAGAGTTCATCTGAAGAAGATCAGACATTTCCTCTTTGTCCGCCTCACGCCCCTAGCAAATAAAGCTTGCAAAGAAAATTGTCCTACATAAAGTATCGCATTTAAACAAGTCTTTTAATTAATAACCAATTTAAGTCACTACTTTCACGAATATTTTTTATTTTGCCTTTTCCTCAGGCTAAAGACGATTATTACAATTTTCAACTTTATATTATTTAAACTCAAATTTAATTGAACAGAACAATATCTAATTTAAATAATAAGTATTTTATAATATTGGAAAGTAATACATTTTCACTTGCACATATATTTAATATTGTAAAATTATGCCTATTTCTTATTTATTAGTATTAGTATTATGAAATACTATAAATTGCCTTTTGCTTAAAATAAATATTACTCGTATACAATTATTGTTTTTATTGTAAAAGTAAATACACTTACACATTAAAAATTATTTTAACAATAAGAGTTTATTTTTTTACGAGAGGACTTCAATACTGAATCAAAAATTACAAATTACATCGAAAATAAAATATTGTATTATTAAACACAAATAAAATCTTATTGTTAAAATAATTTCTTACTCGAAAACGGCTCATTTTATCGATGTCAAACAAGAGTACCTTTTTTTTAGCAAAAGGTTTAAACTACCCAAAAACATATTTTTTGTGTCTTCACCATACAGGGCGTAAAAAATATTATCAATAATGTGCGAAAACTAGTCCGTCCCTGGCAAACTAAAGAAGCGACATAAGTTTCAAGGGCACTATTTTAAGAGGTCTTTACTAGTATGCATCGTACTAAAATATTATCAAATTATACAGAGCGCTTTAAAAGTTATTCACGAAAAATCGATTTCTAGCTGCCCCCTTTAGGGGATCATATCTCCGCAGGGGGCTTAAACGGAAAAATATTATAGGAACTTGTCGTGTTATTTTCATCTGTTCCATACGTGTGCGAGAGATTTCCCACATTTTCCCGGACACCCTGTATATATAATTTATTTATCTTTCTTAAACCATAAACCAATACCAACCAAGAAAAATAAATAAATAATTATATATATATATATATATATATATATATATATATACTATTTATAATATATATATATATATATATATGGTATTGAGTTTATGGTTTAAGAAAGATAAATATATATATGTATATATATATATATATATATATATATATATATATATATATATATATATATATATATATATATATATATATATATATATATATATATTACGATAGTTTTGCTCTAATTGCTTTTTAATTTTGAGTAAAATTCTTGCATAGAGCCTTAAAATTAAAAAAATTTCGATCCACGTAAAATTTTACAATTACCATCAAATTTATTTACAAATTAATTTAAAAGGAAAAAATAATTTTTCGATTTAATTCTTAAGGATGATTAACGTAACTAAACACTTAGTTTTTTCGAGATAAATATAGAGCACTTTTTTAAGACTCATTTTACTGGTTTTTCAAAAAAGTTGCTAAAATACTAAGAGAATAGATTTTTTATCAAAATTAATTTATTCTATTTATAAAAGTTTAGGTGTTGGTGTTTACATTATTTTTACATGTAGTATAAAAAATAAATAGCAAGCCATCAAAGTTGGTATATTTTGTTGAAGTTTTGATATTTTAGTGATTTTGCTAATTTTCTACTAAAAAATCTTAGTGCATCAAGATTCACTTTAGTCCTTTGAACCTTCACTTCAATAATTAGGCTTCTAAAGCAGCATTCATTTGCTTTGGTGCGTCAGCGTGCTTGACTGGATTTTTTATACAAAAAAATAGAAAAATTACTCAATATAACAAAATTTTAACAAATATACCAAGTCTCGTGTTTGTTACCAATACCTTTATTTCTTATAAATATAATAAATTCATTTTAATAAGAACGTTTAATTTTCATGACTATGATAGGCGAAAAAGGGCTGATATCTACCCACCTTCATTGTAACAATTGAAGGTTTTTTTTTTTGCAAAAATCCAAGGTCATTTATAATATGGAACCAATGTCCATTTTTTTCCTAATTTACAAAAAAAACTGATGCTTATAGAACATTTAAATATATCTTTAAACGCACAAAATACTCATATATTTGCTAACATATTACAAAAATATATACAGGGTGATCTGTATTTTTTTAAATATTCTAATAAAATTGTAAATTTGACATTAGAGACATTTTACACCCCTTATTTTGTTGTGGTTAACGTTATTCTGAGACTGCGCAGTAAGGCAAACATGATCCGTTATCGTTATTAACCATACCGGACTCCTTTAATTACGGATGAATACCGAAGAGCTTATCGTTATCGTTATCGTTATTGTTAAACTGCGTGGTTGCCTGATTGTAGAAGTTTAAATATCAATTATTTAAAAAGTTAAAATTTTAATGCCGTATTATTTAAAATATCATTTATACATGGGCTCTAATTAGCGAAAAATCTATAGCAGTAATAAAAATCAAATAGTGTTTAGAAATTAAAACGGACTTGCACATTTACGGATATTCTAAATCAGTAATTAATTTAGATGTTACAATCTGGCACACTTGCTTTTTATTCTACTACCAAACCTATCCTTACTTTTTGTGTTTTGCTTATACTGTATTGTTTGCATCTACTTTAAAAACGAAATCAACAGAAGGGTTTGCATATATTTAAATATCAATTTATATCTTATGAAGAATAAAAGTAAATACTGATTTTTCGTTAACTTTAAAATCGGTGAACCACAGGCAAAAATAAGGTTATGTGTCGAAAGCGCAGACGCAAGATAAATTTCTTAAAAGAGGCTGCAAAACCTCGGTCTAAAACTGCTGCCGTAATCGTTATGTATAATAACGATAACCATAAGAGGTGCAAAATGTCTATATTATCTCTTTTAAAAAAGCAATCAATTTTTCTTAAAGTGCCAATATCTCGAAAACTATCGATTTTTTACTAAGGTCATTTTATGTGTTTTGGATGCTTATGGCTTGGACAACCAGTTTTTTTTAATATTATCTTGACTTTCCGGACACCCTGTATATTTATTTAAAAGATTAATGACTGGTCCTCGTAAACTTATTTCTAATTTATTAAATTCTTACAAAACATTGTAATTGCAGACCTTTTTTGATTTATGTATTTATTAACATAATTATCGTAATTGGAATGGAACAATGTGAAATTTGAATGGCTTTTAAATCGACTGTTAAAAAGAATTAATACAATTAAGGTAATAAATGTGTTTTCTAATAATTTTAGTGATTAGTTCAGTAGCCATGTGGAAAATTGTACGAAATGAAGCGACAACAATGTCTGAAATTTGCCTGTGCGAGAAAAATACATAGTCTTTTAAAATTTAGTTCTATTCTATTCTATTTCTATTTTTTTTCTTGGTTTTGGTCCCTTCAGGTTCAAACCACCACTCTCCCCTTCCGGACTATGCTTTCCAGGGCTTCGTCGCCGGAAAATCTGGATAATCGAGCCTCGTAGCTCCCAGAAATTCCAAAAAGAAAACAAATAATTCAACAATCGATGCAATGCATAAATTGTCGGCTGTCAAACCAGATGCTGCTACTGGTGTTACGTATAACCTTCACTTTCACTACTGACAGTTCCGATGGCACGCCCATCTATTTCCCGCCATTTGAGAAATACCTCGTGTTCACCACCAAACAGGATACCATCAGCTTATAGGAATCTTCGCTCACAGCGCTTAGATCCAGAAGAAAGATACCGTCAATATAGCGTGAATCTTTCCTTGATCCCCGAAGGTAAAAACGTTCGTACGAAACCTCTAGCCGCCACTCCGGGAAGAACTTTGTAGTCCTCTACGCACGTCCGCACTATCCGGAGGTCAAACAAAGAGTCCTAAAATTTAGTTATCCATTTTATTTTTTTAAGGCCCTGTTAGTGATTCTTGGCACTTTCTTAAGGTACTTTTTTATGCTCTTCAAAATATGTTTATTTTTTCGATACGACGATCGTTTTTTAGCTACCATCATTCTGGTCCGTATTTTAAAGAAATGAAGCTGATGATGGTAGCTAAAAAACGAAACGTCGTATCGGAAAAATAAAAATAGTTTTTTAAAGAGCATAAAAAGTGTTTTAAGAAAGTGCTATTAGTTTTTCAAAATAATCACTGCAAGGGCCTTAAAAATAAAATGGATAATTGAATTTTTCGGTTTTCTTCCGGATATCTTCGGGAGTAACCGGAAATTTCTCTTCGCCCAATTATTCACCATTAGGATGCGCAACTTTGCCTTAACCTCTCTATCTCTTATAATTACCGAGATAGCAATTCTAATGCATCGAACTTGTTACACCCGGTATGTAGCAGATTATAACTATATTTTAAAAATAAGGTATTTAGGTCATTTTTAAAGTACACCCATTTTGTGGTAGGTGAAAGTATTAAGTTTATATTTTGGGGCTATAAAGTACTCGTCAGGAGCTTTAAAATGATGTGCCTTAGTTTCATTAAAAAAATCAAAATGGCGCCCAGCTGTCAGTTTGACATTTATATCTATCATTTCTTACCTAAAATTTTGCTTATGTCGTCTTACTTAATTCCTTAAAATTTCATGAAAAATACCAAACGATTTAAAACTTAGGAGGGGGGACGTGAATTAAGAGAAGCACTGTACAAATAGGCAATGCGTGGAAAAAAGACAGTCTAACGCGAATACCAACATGTAATGATTGGGTGACTAATAGTGCCTGTTTTATCATTGCATTATTGGTCGATATACCTTTAAAATAACTGATGCGATACCTATATTACCCTAGTGATAGTGTTCCAAAATATCAAGTGGTGTTTTCTTATTTTTTTTTCTGTGAAGACAAACAAACTTAAAAAAATTAAAATTTTTTTTTCGTGAATAATTTGTGCTCGCAAGAAAAATAGTGTATATTACTTGTGTGAGTTGTGTGAAAATTACTTTCTTATACCAGTGGATTTGTCGCACTCGGCTAACGTCTCATTCAACAATATTCCCTATCGTGTGAAATAAGTCAGTCCAGAGTTTCTTTATGAGAAGGGGTTTAGACATAAGCAAGACCGGGGATAGCTTTTGTCAGGGACGTGAGGGTGTACGATTTCGGTTGGTAGTTCTGTTCAAAGTTGGTAGCATTATCAGCTGATGACAGAGTCGTGCCTTGTCGAAGCTTTGTTTGGTAAAAACTGTGGAAATTTGCCATTTTTATTTTGGTTGTATATTTTGCAAGGATTTCCAGTTGTTAATGTTTTTGGTTAGTTTAGAGACTTCACATATTATTGGTTCGGACTCGTTTTATTTTAGAGATTTTGATAGTGTTTAGTCGAATAGTTTTGTAGTCATTCGTGTTTTTATATGCATATGATACTGACGAGTGTCCACTAATTAATGATACACAGAAAAACCACAGATTTCTTATGCGAAAATACCCATTTAGGATTTAAACAAACATACCTATATCCAAAAGTTAATGATAAGGAAGATACGTGGTGTTAGAGGGATATAAATATTTTTATTCATGCATTTTGATAATTTCTGATATGTTTTAAACATTTTAATAAAACTCGGTATCCAGGAGTTTTTAGCTATCAGCTATTTATATCTGAGCAGTTGTAATTATAGCTAATACGATGTTATTGAAGGTACATACTTTCGGGTACACTGACAACCAAAACGTTTGTCAAGACCGATTCTTACTAAGTATACCTTGTTTGTGCAGAAAGCATAGAGAAGCTTACTAGTTTATATACATACAGAGTAGTAACAAAATATTGGGTAGTTTTAGAGAAATTTAAATAGTGTACCCATCGCCCTCTAGTCTCACACAAAAATTAATATTCGATCTGAAAAACTAATGTTTAAAAACCTCGAGATATCGTTTTATTAATATATTATAAAAGGGGGGAACAATTATCGAAATAAATTTACTTTTTCTTTTTATTATGACCCCCGTATCTTCCTTATTATAAACTTTTGGATATTAGGTATGTGTGGTTAAATCTTAATATCTTGGCATAAGGAATATGCGGTTTTTCTGTGTACCATTCATTAGCGGACACCTTGTATACAGAGTTTTTAGAATGGTTTTTGACTTACGGAACCATGGAAAATGTTTTAAAATGTTTTGCTCTGCCAGGTACCTCATCGTCCTGTCGTCGCTTTGATAATTTTTAATTTTCAATATTTAAACTACATTTATGTTTTTGTTTTAGGTGATGCCTATTAAAATAATCCAAAAAATTTTGTTTACAACATACAGTCCTTTTTTGTTTTCTCCTTAATTCTACGCCACTGATCAGCCTAAAATCAAACATGGTCGAAAATGGCCCGACTTGACATCACAGCCGCGCTAGCCAATATGGCGAATGTCGTGACCTTATCTCATCAATCGACTTTGAGTCAGTCTAATGTAATAAACAGTTAAACTTTTTGTCATTTTTTTTAAACTAAATAATTAAGCTAATATAAGATAACTTACCAAAATCTTTGATATATTTTTCCAACTTGTCGTTTTCTTCCTGCGACGATATACTGGCCAGATGCATTCCGTGAAATCTGCAATACTGAGTTGCCTTATAATAGTTTGCCTGAGGACAAGAATAAAGATTATTTATTTAAATTAAAAACAAAACTGTTTCCTTAAAGTAACATTATAGCTTTAATATTTTAACATTTTTTTAATAACTGGACAGTTATAAAACAGATATAAAACGGGCGAAAGTGAATTTGAATACTCGAAGAACCAGATAGAAGTACCTAATTAAAACATATTTATACAAGGTGTTACAAAGAAGGGTACATAACACTTTTTATGTTTTACCCATCTATTATTGATCTGTAATACCTTTGAAACGGAATATGTTATGGTAGCAATAATAGCTGCTATCACACCTAGGGCATTATAAGAGGGCATTATGATAATGCCCGCTTATAATGCCCTAATACGCTAATATGGAAATTTTATTGCTTATCCAATTTTATTTCTCTCACAATAAAGATCAAGTTTATACAAACATATGTGTTAAAATAATATCAATAACTCACCTGTTCCTGAAAATATGCCATTAAAACGGTTTCGGTTATTTGAAGAATTGCGTTCGCATCTTTCCAAATACCAAATATGCCATACTCCCGATCATACTGTTGCCTTGATTTAATTGGCAAAAGATTTTCGGTCGCTTTTATGGCCTTTTCTCTTATATTTTGAGGAATTTCTTCCATTTTGAGCAAATCGTTAAATAAAAAATGCCAACTGACTAACTGATAGAAACATCAAAGTCAAACTTAACACCAGTCATTATCTACTTACGTATACAGGTACAGGTGCAACTTATTTTTTATATTGCGAATAAATAATGTAATTATTCATTGAAAAACTCTTTTTTTGGGTAAAACATAAAGCATTGTATGCACCACGGGCTTTCCTGGACTATAATGCCCATCAGGTAGAAATCTACATATGTCCTAAATATCCTACTTTTAAAACTTTTGAAACTACAGGGTGTTAAAATTTTTAAAAAGTCATTCGTTTTTTTATAAAAAGCATTTTACCATTCAAGATATTTTTGAGAAATTTGAAAGACATCTTTTATGAATTAAATGGTATTTTTTGACGTACAAAAAACAACAAATTTGTACCAGTGTCGTCTGTAAGGTATTTACGATAAATATTTTTTGATTAAGAAAATGGTACGCCACTGTATATTCCTAAAATGATGTGTTTGTTCCAACCCACGTGTTCTCAATGTATTTAGTATGAAATACTAATAAATTGTTGCGTAAGATAAAAATTAAATGGATGGTATTTATTTGGGTACACGCCAAAATAAAATTAAAAGTGATAAAAAACCAAAAAAATTTAAACAAGTAAAAAGATAATTAAAAATCGACGTTTCGGTGGCAAATCTGCCACCGTTGTCAAGATAAATGGAATAAAAACAATAAAAATAAAAATTTACTATTATTAATATTTTAAAATTTAAAATTTGTATCTATTTTTAAGATATTCTGAAAACTTTGACATTAAATGTCAAAATATGTTTGTTTGGTTATAGTGTCATAGTGATATAGATAACTGGTTGCTGGTGTATTTATTGTTTATTTTACAAAAAGGTGAATAGTTAGTTAATTTTTAGTCTTCCTGAAGATACTTCAGTATCAAGCAAAGGCAACCAAGTTTTATTTAAATTAACTGAAATTGATGCTACACAATTATCTTTATTTAATAATATATACGCACTTTTTTTGATTTTGCGTTTTTTAGAACAAGTTTCCTTTGCTAAAATGCTCGAAGCACCCCAGTTTATTCTATGATTTTTATCAAATGCGTGTTGGCAGATTTTTGATTTATGAAATTCTGTGTTTTTAATGTATGATCTGTGTTCTTTTATGCGTTTGGCTAATGGTCTACAAGTTTCACCTATATAAAACTTATTGCATTCGCAAGGTATTTTATAAATGACATTCTTTGTATTTTCATTTAAGTTGTATGGTTTTGTTTTTGGTAATTGAAATCTGATAGTGTTTTGTGTTTTAAAGATTGTGCGAATATTAAATTTATGTCCTATTCGTTGAATTTTATTTGATAGTCCGGGAATGTATGGTAAAAATAAATTTGGAATAGGTCTATATTGATTTTGTCTTATAACTGGAGTTTCAAATTCAAGGAAACAATTATTTATAAAAGCAAGAGGATAATTATTTGGAATTAAAGTATTTTTTAAATAATCTTTTTCAATATTTATATTTTGATTAGAACAAATGACTTTAATTCTATCAAATAGACTTTTTACAACTCCCTTTTAACCATTATTGGATGATTTGAGTTAAAATTTAAGTATCTATTTGTATGTGTAGGCTTTCTGTAGATTTTTGTTTCAAAATTGTTTAAATCTTTTTTATTAAAATATCTAGAAATGGTAGTTGTGAGTTGTTTTCTTTTCTAACGTAAATTTAATTGTTGGTTTTTGTGTATTAATGTGTGTTAAAAAATTATTTAAACAGTTTTCGTCATGTTGGTGTATATATATTAAATGAATCCGCCGAACTATAGAACATATCTTCAATAAAAATTAAATTTGGACCACCCAGTATAACTAGGAAAAGAAATCAACGAAGTCTGTAGTTAAAACTTCATCAGTTGCACCTTAGCACCTGTCGAATTTTAACTCATTATCATGCATGAGAATTTACTTTCGATTATGATTCACCTTGAAAGGAAATTTATAAATATGTTTTATGTTGTCTGCAAAATATATTCTCCAGCGAATTTTTAATCAAAACAAAATAGGAAGTAATGCACCTATCAAGAATGTCATTTAGAAAAAAATACGTTGCCTGATATTACTATTTTTTAGTAACACAGATTTTATTTACATTAAGGATAACGTATGTCCTAAAAGTTTTGGCACAAAACTCATTGTCTTTACAACATCTTGGTATACGAAGAAGCTGCGCTTGAGAGTATTTGGGGCACTTACGTCTCTTTCGATATTTAAGACCATTCCTCCTCAATTCCAACGATATCGTACTCTTAGAAGATCTGTATTGCCTAGCCAGTCTCCTCGTTGACATTCCAATCTGGTTTTTGCTCTTCTCACCAATCTCTCTGACCTCTGTGCGGTAAATGCACGTGGTCTTCCACTTTTGGGAGATTCAGACATGGTATTCCCTGCTCGCACTCCGCTATTGTTCTATAAATGGTTCTGCGTGGAATGTTTTCATTCTGGAATATTCGACAGATTTCAGCTTTGGGTATCCGCCCAACTAACTTGTAGATACTTTTTCTTATTTCTAATTTATACAACATCTTAAAGCGAAAACTTCAAAATAAATAAATCTCAACTGACAGTAAATAAAGTAAATAAACTTTTGTTTTCAAAGGCAACTTAATATAATTTTGTTTTTGTTAAAATTAAAGACAATGAGTTTTGTGCCAAAACTTTTAGGACATACATTATTAAAAAAATCCGTCCCCATTTATCTTTTGAATGGACAAGATATTAAAATCGGGTAAAATTTAGGTAAAAGGGTGTCAATTAAAGTACTCTTTGGAAAAAAATAATTGCGGTCACGTCACCTAGTCCCATGGGGGCATTACCAACTTTTTAATGGAAAAGGGGCTTATGTAGCACCCCGTTTTAAAGACCTTATAATTTCTACTCAAAATTTGGATGGTTTTTTTAATCCTAGTCGTCAATAAAGATTAATTACATCAGTTAGTTTTGTTTGATCAGATCGTAATAGAATTTGGTATACAGACTTTTATATAATAGTCAAAATTGCGTTCGTAAATCGCTACAGATATTTGATTATTACTTTTATCAAAACCAATTTAAAAGTAAAATTGAATCTTGCTTAAGCCATTTCTTTTTGAGGCCATCAATAATAACAAAATTAAAGGTTAACCGAGAAGTTGCCGAATAAGAAATACGAACATAATTTGGATGCCATGGTTCTGCTTTAAATAATGAGACACTTGCTTAAGATTATTCTGCCATAAAACGTGAGATACCTTTTTTTTAATCCGCTATAATGAATTACGACTCGTAACCTGCTGCCCATCAATGTCATATGCAGGAGTGAAACAACTTGTCGAAGCTACGCATTACAATTTTGTAAATAAGAAGGTTTTTATGAATTAATTAAAATAATATACAGGGTTAGGCAAATTAAGTGGGAATCATTGATAACTTTTTTAGTAGTCACAATATAAAATTATTAAAAAGCAAAGTAGTACCATCTTTCACGCCCTTTAACTTTTAAAAAGTAAAAAAAAACAATGAAAAACACCGGTCAATACAAAAATGTTGTTTTAGGGTTTCTGTTCTCATGCTTACATTTTAATTCTAGACATTCACTACGTTTATATCGAATAGTTGAAGCTGGCTTGAAAACAAAGCGGCTTTAAAGCGATTTCCAAGTCTACGTGTTTATTTCGGTGGCTTGAAAGTCGATTGAAAATCGAGGTATCTGAGAGAAAGAAAACATCAATAAATGATAGCGTGAAGTTCAAATCAGAGAAAATAATATAGTACGGTATTCGCTACTTCGCTACTAACGTCATTTATTTGCCTTAAGCGGCTACAGATAATAATAATAATTATAATAATAAATCGTCTTTTATTAAGAAAACATATTTTTTACACAATACATGAAATTTACAAAACAAGACAGTCTAGCCAAGGCGAGATTTAGCCGCAGGAACAGCTAGTCTTACATCTAACCTTGACCAAACTGTACCCCTACAATTAATTATATATTAACTAACCACTTAACCTAGAAATAAAAACAACAAAGACAAGAATATACATAAAGGCAACCAGACAAAATTTAAGTAGTATAATAATAACCATACGTAATATAACATTAATAACATTACAAGCACCAGTCTCTCCGCGATCTTCAAATTGTGCGGTCACGTTTTGTAGGAGGGTACATAGCCTCCCGGGTAGGCAGCTGAAGGAGTTGTACGGGCGTTTCTGTGCCTTTGGGGATTGAGGAAAGACTCACGCTAAATTGGGGCTTCTTTCTTCTGGGGCTAAGCGCTGTGAGTGAAGATTCCTAAAAATTCTGATGTGTCTAGGTTAGCGGGGTGCACGTGTTTTCGTAACGGCCGAGGACGGTGGCGCCCTCTACTGGAAGGATCAGCAAGTGACAGTGAAGGTTATGCACGAAACCAGTAGCAGTTTTTTTGGATTGACAGCTACAATTTATGCATTGAATCGATTATTATTTTGTTTCGAACAAAAGTAAACATTTGAACCGGAATTTCTGGGAGCGGAAAGCTCGACCATCCAGATTTTCCACGTACAAAGCCGTGGAAAGCATAGTCCGGAAGGGGAGAGCTGGTTAATCGTCTTGCAATGGGACCAGCAACAAAGAAAGCAAAGCAACATTACAAGCACTACTGGGAAGCAAGCAAATAGCGCTTTAAACGGCGCTTCAATGTTTCGGGGCTCAATGCCTTCAAATCATCGGCCAGGCCATTATAAATTTGAGCCGCTCGGTAACTAAAGCACTTTCTAAACAGGGCCGTCGAGTGCCTGGGGATGCTGTAGAGATCTTTGTGGCGAGTGTTTATTTGATGGGTGTCAGTTCTAGGCACCAGTCTGTTATTCAGAAACGACGGCGTACCCGATCGTACAACCTTATGGATAAATATTGTTGAATGAAGTTCAATCCTCTTTATTATATTTAGCCATTTAAGCTCCAAGAGTGCAGCCGAAATGACTTGCCAAGGCTTGGCAAATGTCCGTTCGCTTAAACGTTCCCGCATCGTGTGTATGCAAAACATATGGCAAAATAAAGCTAACGTTGTAATGCGGGAACGTTTGAACGAACGAACATTTGCCAAGCCTTGGCATATCGTCTGTAGCCGACTTTATATTAAGTTTCTATATTACTACTACTACTACCTTCTGTATTAGTCTAACCCACAGTCTGTGATTATAATCGCTGAAAAAATCTATTCACAATAAATATTTTGTCGCCGTTGTATAAGATAGCATTTTTCAGTGAAGAGTGATAATATCACAATTTTAAGTAGCAGTTACTTTTAGGTTGCAGTAGCAGTGATACTAGATATAAAAAAAGTCACTGTTAAGCCCATCGCTATCAAACAGTGTTAAAAATTAACAAAAAATAAATATTACATCACATTGTTGGTCAAAATGTTATCAAAATGTCACTCAAAATATTCCATTTAATCGCAACAAGCGATTACTAACCGAAACAGCAAAAATTGGCAAAAATAATAGCTTTGGGGCACTTTAAATCGCTATGGATATTAAGATCGTATCATCATCATTATTATGGTGTTATATAACCAGCATTGACCAATCTTAATATCAAAAGTAAATTTAGAACAACGGTACCATGAAGTCACGATTTCCTTCCTTTTAAAAAACAATAAATATAACAAAGTCTTTTACTAGTTTGGTTGAAATGCCATAAAAATAAACAACTGATGTTCTTCTAAATACACTTCCCACAAAAATGGTTGCAAATGTTCGATTTTTTTCCATAACTATATCTCTTTTAATAATTAAGATATCAAGAGAATTAAAAAAAATGTTAAGGAAAGTTTAAGCTATAACTTCAGAAGGACCATTATTATTTGTCGTTTACAGTCTATTATAAATGGTCACTAAAACTTTTGAAAAATATGAATTATTTTTAATGTATGATGTGCTGTTGTTTTTTTACTTAACTGTGTTGATACGGTAATTATTAAAACAAATATGAGTATTTAGAAATACACGAGGTTATAAGATATTTTTTGGGTACCCAAGCAACACAAGAATTTGCCTTTTCGTTTAATAAACGTTTATTAAACGATATTGTCGTGTATTTTGGTTTTGGTATATTTATTACACCTCTATTAAATATTTTTTAAACACGTGCATATTTTAATCGTATATTCAACGTATGCCATATCATCTTTTAATATCATAAAATTTTTAAAAAATATTTTACTTTATATTATGGTCTCATTTATGTGCGTGTTTTAAAAATGCACAAAAAATATGTTTATAGTTTGGAACTATTAATGATAATCTCATGAAACACTATTATTTTCGAGTATTTTAAAAACGTTTTTTTTCTTACTATTTACTGAAATTTCAACGTGTGAAACTAAAGCATAATCTACGTCTATTATAGATTATTTTTTATTAGAAAACTAACTATTATTGCTTTAAAATCATTATTATCATTCTCCTATGACAATATCATTGGTTTAGTAATAATATTTTTATAATTTTAAGTTGATGTTAATATTTGCAAATATTTGACTTTGTGCTGTATATAAATAATATTTGTCTAAAATTCCCTAAAAGTAAACGTACCAAAAATCTACAAAATTTACTCATCCGTTCGGCATTATTCCAATAACAGCCAATAACAGCCTTACAATAACGACACGTGATGCGCGGCAGTCGCTTTTCTCCTCGGCTTTGTAACTAACCTTCGACTCTTCGACACTTCGAAGTGACTTATGAGATTCAATGGCCGCTTTCGGCGGCATCTTGTTGTAAAATATTGTGCAGTGCATTGTATTTCCGATTCCTAATAAAGTAAGTACCTACTTTTTACCTTTATTTTAATTGCGCTCATATCAATTCAATAGTTATACATATTACATATAATATTAGATAAGAATTGTTGATGTTTTATTTGATGAAGTCGGCAAAAATGGCCGCTGAACCTGTTGCGGAAATTTTCGTTTTGATCTCTCAACCCCTATTATACCTTATTTATAAGGAATGATTATGGCTCAAACACTTGGATTAGGTGAATGTCACACATTACACATCTGTTTTGTTTTAATTTTTAGTACACTAAAATAAAAATTATTGAAATATATCTTGGTTATTTAATGGTCTATTTTACGTCTTTAATACACCATTTAAAAGCGTCTAATATTTACGCTTTAATTTACGTGTATTGTGTACTATTTTAGTATTATTTTTAATTTTCTTAGAAATGTTTGGGTTGAAAGAAGTCGTCCATATTCTCAAAGAGACCTGATATAACATATCAAAAGAAAACAACAAAAAGTCTCGGTCTTAACACTTTTTACTAATTAACCGTTAAATGGTGACATGTGTTTCGCTCCTAAGAGCATTATCAGACCTAAAAATAATACAAACAAAACCAATCAATTACAATAAAGACCTTAAAATGCGGGAACGGGACGGGAGCGGGACGAATTTGGACACAAAATATTTCTCATGGATATAGGAGTATTGTTTTATGATGAAGGACCTATTTCCACAGCGGGATATATGTATGTATTCACAACGCGTTGGTGTAAATATATTCATATCCCGCTGTAGAAATAGGTTCTGCATCCGTTTCGCCCCCGTCCCGTTCCCGCATCCCGCGTTGGTTTGGGCGTATCTTTAATCTACCCTAACAATTAATTTATTATGCAAAAAACACTAAGATCACCTGTACTTTTTAGTGACTTTGGGTTTTCTTTTTTACAGAAGCGGTCAAAATTTCATTTCAAGGTAAGGACCAGGTGCAGGGAGCTGCATTTGTCGGAGAACTCACAGACAAAGCTATCGGACAGGCATGCCAAGATGGCTTAAACTGTCCAAACAGCGATACCGTAATGCCAAAATGTGAAAGACTCTATTATTATGTTTGATTCTAGAATTTTTTAAGTTTCAACTGTTTTTTATGTTCTATACAGTTTTTGTTGTGTTTTTTATTACTTTTATTTATTAGAGTGCAGTGTTAAGTGTTACCAGTTGCGTCCTTTTGATTTGAGAATTTGTTATTTTATTTATTTTATTTTTTTTTAGATTTAGTAAGCCTAAACGAATGTATTACCTAATACATATACGTATATTATACATACAAAATAAACGTTTTTCGTATACGTCAATATTTGATTTATTTCATATGGCTTTTTTAACGTAAAATTTATTCTAAATATAAACGTATAAAATTTAAGACTTTTTAACGTGTTTAGTAAACGTTACAGTTTTGTATATTATATACCAATTTATAGGGTTTATTAGAAACCGCTTTTTAATTGCTCATTTTATATTATAAATAAACGTATACTTTCAACGTCTAAAATTTGGATAGTACTGCAGTATTAATACACCTATATTAGGCGGACATTTTAACCTATATTAAAGGTTAGAAATAAACTAAAAATATACTAGTGGTATATACGTAATTAAACGTTTATTAGAGGATTCTGTGTTGCTTGGGTAGTATATTAATACCGCCTTTACATGTATCTTTTACTTTTACGACAGTGAGTAGGAAACTGGGCAGGGAAGTGGGCAGCACGAGTTTATAAACAGGTCGCGCTCCTTTCAGTAGCGGCATTTTAAAGGAAGTCAAAGAGCAGATATTTTATTATTTAATAACAAATTACACTGGTCAACACAATTTCTAGGTCTGACTTCTACATACTTAATTTTAGTTTCTCGAACGCCAAAACTAAAATTTGTTTTTGTAGAAATTAGAGCAATTTTCCAAGTTTTTGACAAAAATCAATGATTTTTATAAAGGGTGTAATTTAATTGATGGCTAAAAATACAGAATATAATTCCTTGGCTTATTTTAGGAAGAAAAGTTCATATAAAAATATGTCCTAAAACTCTTAACTTTAAAACTATAGGGTGTTAAAATTTTGAGACGAAAATAGTTATCTTATCATAACTTCAAAACTGTTTGAGATATTTTTATGAAATTTGACATCCACCTACTAAGAAACAATAGGTATTTTTAAGGTAATTGTTAACTATTTCTACCAGTGGCATCCGAACGAGATTTCTACTGAACATTTATTTTCCAAGACATTTAACCTCTTGACTTTTTTTTCTCCAATTTTATCGGCGGAACATTGGGATTTTTCGTTTATTTAAAAATTCATAAAGGCATACTCGCCGGAATTTTCGAAAGACCTTCTGAATTACAACCTGAAGGCAGTAAGAATAATAGTGGGTCAACAAACAGGTCATTGCAGACTGAATAAACACCTGGAAACAATAGGCCTGGCAGAAGAAAACCTATGCAGGTTCTGCCAGGGAGAAGAAGAAACCGCTGAACACATAGGGTGCTACTGTGAAGCTCTTTGCCGTCTGCGGTTTGCAAGGCTGGGTGAGGAAAACCTAAAGTAACAACATTTACCAAGGAGCCAGTTTCAAGCTTGTGGAGTCTGAATAAAAGACCGGCTTGGATATAGTGTGCTCTAACATAGGAGGATACACAATAAATCTGAGCAGGTTGCAGTTTTAGAGGTTTTACAATCCACCTTCAATCTGATCTAACTAATCTACTATTAGCTCCACCTTGTGAATGAAAAGTAAACGAGTTTAAAAAACTCAGTTGGAAGGAAAATAAAATTTTATCGGCGGAAAATTGGGATTTTTCGTTTATTCAAATTCTGGTAAAAGGCTAGTACTATAGTGTTATACTACTGATCTCCCTAATGAAATCTACTAAGATGGATTTTTGTCAATGTCTGTCAATTTAAAGCCTGTGTCGTGTTTTCGTAATATCCAAAAAATTATATACACATATGTTAAAAATCCAAAAAGCAATTAAAACATAAGCCTTGTATGCATTTTATTGCGTATTTTGTTTAGTTTGGTCATTTCTGAGTGTCGTAGAAAAAAATTGAAAGACAAATAAATAATAAAATAACGAGTGCATTTTTTTACGAAAATTCACTATCATATTTGACTTTTAGAGGCTAGTTGCAAAGTAGACAAAATCTAAAAACTGGAAAATTTCATAAAAAAATAAACAGAACCTATAAACTGAATTTACTGCATTCTTTCGTACGTATGAATACTCTGTCATGGCCTATAAAAAAATAATATGGATGGATATTGCATACTTTAAAACAAGTGCCCTCACTCGTAATGTAAAATTCAAAAATTCATATTTCCGTAAGTACCTGTTTACTTCAGCTGGAACTAAAATTTTCACAAGTTTGGCATTTTTTTTCGTAATGTTCTTTTTTTTAATTAGAAAAATTTTAGGCTCAATAAAACAATTTTTTTATTAAATATATTACAGGTTGTATACATTTTGTTTTTATAGAAAAAATAGGCAATAAAACAATTTAAAAATAGCGTTAAGAGATCTCAATAACCAGAGAATCATCAAAAAAAAAAAAAACATGTAAATCGGTGCAGTAAAACTCTTTAAAGAAGTGGCTGAAAGTGACTTCCCGTTTAAAATATAAAGATATCTTCTAACGCACAAATTGACAACTAACAAATAGGCACATGTTATTTACCACTTTACAGAAGTTAATTTTAATAATTAATAATTTGTCTACCAAAGTGTTAATTAAAGTTGAAAATCGTTTCATCACATCAACAAAATATTTATATGTCAAGGAGATTCTAACAAGATTTAATCACTACCTCTCGAAGAATTCAAGAGCACTTGGATGATTGTCCATATGTAATATAAATAACTTCCATTATATTTAATTGTTAAAGAACAGTTTATCTCTGTATTCGAATCTGATTATTGGTCATATTATACCGGAAAAAATGTTTTTTTTGGTTTGGTCAGTGGTATGAAAGTCAAGGTGTACCACCCAAATATCAGCAGGTGAGCAAAATAAATTGTTAGGTGTCCATACTAGAAGCCTTCTTTAAAAAATGATATAATAATGTGTCTGGAGGTATTGTTTATAGCTTATAGGAACATTATTTAGAAATTAAAGTTGATGGTAATTGATTTGATGCGTTTCTTGTATATAAAATCAATTTTGATGGATTATTTAAAGTGGATATTAACGAGAACATGGTTATTAAGTTGGAAAACCCAATAAATAAATTAATAATACACAGAGATAACAAATAAATTTTGTACAAAAAACAAATAGGTACTAGGAACGGCTTTGTTAAGTTGTTAAAGAATAAGGTAACATTAAAATGAAAAAGTTAAAGACCGCAGACCTGATGGGCATTATAGTCCAGTAAAGCCCGTGGTGCATACAATGCTTTATATTTTACCCAAAAAAGATTTTTTCAATGACTAATTACATTATTTATTCGCAATATAAAAAATAAGCTGCACCTGTACCTGTATACGTAAGTAGATAATGACTGGTGTTAAGTTTGACTTTGATGTTTCTATCAGTTAGTCAGTTGGCATTTTTTATTTAACGATTTGCTCAAAATGGAAGAAATTCCACAAAATATAAGAGAAAAGGCCATAAAAGCGACCGAAAATCTTTTGCATGTTAAATCAAGGCAACAGTATGATCGGGAGTATGGCATATTTGGTATATGGAAAGATGCGAACGCAATTCTTCAAATAACCGAAACCGTTTTAATGGCATATTTTCAGGAACTGGTAAGTTATTGATTTTATTTTAATACATATGTTTGTATAAACTTGATCTTTATTGTGAGAGAAATAAAATTGGATAAGCAATAAAATTTCCATATTAGCGCATTAGGGCATTATAAGCGGACATTATCATAATGCCCGCTTATAATGCCCTAGGTGTGACAGCAGGTATTATTGCTACCATAACATATTCCGTTTCTAAGGTATTACAGATCAATAATAGATGGGTAAAACATAAAAAAGTAAGGTGGGGATCTTATTTTTCATAGGAGTTGGGACACCGTTAAAAAAGTACTAAATCGGGGTGAGGACCTTTTTTTTGCACTTTAAATTTTTTTTGCGGAAATATGAAATTGGTAGATCTCACTGGGTGTCGTCACTGAAAAGTAGTTCTTGGGTCAAACAAGTTGGCCACCCCTAGCATAAAGGGTTCCTGATGACAAAGAAAAACTAATTAAATAACCTGAACTACTACGACTTCTTTGGCTGGTTACTTTAAAGTTACGGAATCTCCAAATAAATGGATAATCCCCCGGGTCACAATAAAGACAGTGACACGGGTTCAGTGGAGGTTCGTCAGAGGAGGAAGGGAGGCTTAGCCTCCAATAAAATTTGAGGCTATTTATCGCAATAAATTTTAAAATATTGACAAATAATTATATTTTTTTTTCTAAAAATGCTTGGGTATCATTACATACCATTAATTTATATATAAATATAAATACATAATATGCCCGAATTAACACTATCACTACCTACCACACTGAATTAAACCGCACACGCATCGTGAAAATTTGAATAACGAAGGAACCATCAACCCGAAATAATACATGCCATACGTAGCAATGGAGGCGAGCCTCTGGACGATACTACCGGCGGCTTTAAAAACACAGCTTCACGAGCCCGATCAAGCAGAGACAAACGTCCCGCTTTTTAATTTTCGTCGCTTAAATGAAACCGACGGACGAGGCTGGTCTAGGAGTTGGTCTTCGTTAGAGCGCGTGTCACTTTGTGTTTGTTTTTGTTTTGATTTAGTTATTCCGAATGGCGTGACGGGCCGAGACTCATAAAAATATTTCGGCAAATCGTTTTACTGTTTCTTGGTAAAATTCGTGTATGAAACAGGTAATATGGCAGTGCTTTTTGGTAATATCTTTAATGTGTTTTAAAAGTATTTTCTTTCAAGGCGTTTTCTGAAGTTTTTTTTTTAATTTATTATGGATAAGTTGGACGAAATTAAAAATTCTGACGATATAGTCGATTGGTTGCTGACAAATAATTTTAATTCTTGATCTTATTATAATAAATTTAACATTATTAAAACTCTGGAAAGCCCTTACCCAAATTTAATTTTAATTAAAGCGTCAGATAATCGACAAAATCCAGGATTTAATATCAGTTGGTACAATAAATGCGATTGGTTAACCGGCTCCATTAAACAAGAAGAGTTAATTTAAATTTAATAACTCAAAGACAACCCTTTTTCATTTTTTTATCTTTTTGACATCCCACGAAGGCATATGCCTTAATACCAGAGTACCGTGGGTGTCGGGTAATTAGATGTTTAACCCATTGTCCCCCCTGTTCAGTCAACGTTCTCCAAGCACTAAAACATGCAGTTATGCATTTCACAGCACCTTTTAGATAATGCGGTAGTGCCACCACGGTCGTCATTTTATTTAAATAACTACTACCTAACTATGTCTCCCCGTTGGGAATCGAACCGGCGACCTCTGGCTTCAAAGATCAAAGCTCTGTCCACTGCGCCACGGGGGAGACACTTTCCTTGTTTTTGTTTTTTTAATGGTCAGTTTTATACGTATAATTTTAAGATTTATGCAAATATTGCGTATTTTACTTTAAATTGGTGTGGTTTCCCAAAAAATTACCGGCCTTTTCTGTGTGTATATGTCTTTACGATTTTAGCTTTCCCTGTTCTCCAATGCATGAGCCGCCTCTGCACGGGTTTCATCCTCGTTACCCCTAGCCCATCTATATATAATCCTTCGTCGAATGCTCAGGAATGAAAACTTTTTTAATATCGTTTATTCCAAGGCTCAATCATGTTACTCCTTTATTATTTCTCTATGTTTTGCTAAACACATCAGGAAAGAATAGTTCAGCAGGCGGATTCTTAACCGCTGTCTAGAGACGTAACGTATCGAGTCGCTACCGAATGGTGATTTTTAACTTATTTAAAACTCGATTCCGAGTCGTTATCTCTCGAGTTCCATAACTAGGCACTATCCTTATTAAAGAAGTATTTATCCTATTAATTATTATCTACGTAAAAACAGATGAGAAAATAAGGACGATAGGATTCGAAAGAGATATCGAGAACTCGATACCGACCGAGTCGTCACCTATCGAGAAGTTAAGAATCCGGGCCCAGGCCAGTTTTAATGACTGTTGGCATTACTAGGCGAGTTTAATGTAATGCTTAAAAACGTAATAGTTTTTCTTTTATTAAGATAGTCTTTAATAAAACTGCCTTTGGCATTCCAAACAACTGTTGTTATAACTTTTCTCTACTGAAATTATTATGAAAAAGAGAAAAAAAAGACAATAATTTTTAAATTTTTATGATGTGTTACTTAGAACTATTAGCAATTTTAATACTACTTGTCTTCTACAATTATTGTTAGTTGTAGCGGTTTAGCTAAAGAAGGTAAATAATTATTCATCTTTCAACATGCTGCAAATAATTACATACTTAACACTGTTTTAAGAAAAGAGTCTATTCGCGATAATTATTATGTTGCAAATTTATCATTACTAAAATTAAGTGCCAGAATAATTGTGCAGGTAAGTACCGCAAAGGTTTATTTATATTTGTGGAATTTAAGAAATATTTTAAGTTTAATTGAACACTTAATAATAATTCTAGCACCAAAAATAGGCATTACAAAATTTTGCAATAATTTTTATACAAATATTGCAAGTTATAAGTAAAATTAAAAAATGATGTTTTTCTACTACTGTATAAATAAGAAAACTTTGTGGTCCTAGCAACGCGAATGATAACGAAAGAGAACCTTCGTGTTACCTGCATGGTTGCTAAGCGTTGCTAGCTACGAAAGTAATATTTTCAGCGCCTGGACAAAAAGTAAGAGTAAAAAAAAAAGAAAATATGCTTGTGGGAAATATTAGGATTTATTTATAAAAAGTAACTAATTTATGACAAAATATTTTAAAAACTAGGTTAGGTATTGACATTAAAAGTAATTGTGCAATTCGAGCAATTAGCAAAAGAAATTGAAGGAATAATACTTGAATTAACAGTTTTTTAATTTGTTGTTGGGGTATCGTTATCACCTTTAACTACGTTAAGAGTCAATATTGGTAGGAATTTCGTGTAAAATCCTCTTTGAAATTTCCACCTTATTACTATAGGATTCAGCAATATATCCCTCCGCAACAGAAGAAGACTTCCAACCTCCATGCCTTTTTAAGTCCAAAATATCGACATCCGAAGCATTGGCAAGGAACGTAGTTGACGTTCTTCTAAAAGAATGGCCAGTATATCTACTGATATCTTCAAGCTTCAAAAACTTCGCAATTTCTTTAGGTACATTTGAAATAGTGTGCTTTCCAATTACTTGATTAACACATTTACCTCTTTCATAACGATACAATAAGCGCTCATCTAGAGCATTCCTTGGTCTCAGCTTAATATATTCCTGTAGAAATCTGACATAAGGAACTGAGCCTTCATCGTTGGTTACTACAAAGTTTCTTTTAACTTTATTTTTAGACTCCACTATTTTTACTATAGCCACGTCATTTCTTATTTCTACATCACTTAGCTTCATTCTGTATATTTCGTCTGTCCGGCATGCCCCAGCCACTTCCATAATGGCTATTACTTTCATTGCTAAGTAACTTTGATCAGGCGCGTTAAGTAAAAACTTTATGATTTCTTCTTTTTTAAAAATTTTTGACTTTTTTGCCTCATAACCATCGTTTTTCTTTTTAATAAAAGCAACTAGTTTCTTGAACTCCGAAATATCTTGATTTTCGTTTACGGAAATTGTTAACTTGACCATGGAATATACAGACCAGAGGGTTGGAGGTAATAAAGACTCGGATTTTTCTTGAAAATACGCCAACATCACATTCTCGTCAATCCGCCCCACATTTTTTGTAGCAAGCCATTCAGAAAACGATTTATATGTTTGATGGTACCTCTCTTTAGATTTGTCTAGCAGAAGTAAGGCACACGCAAGGTCAGCTGCCTTTTGGACCATTTTCATATTCATTTAACATTTTAAAATGGGAATGGATTTATACTAAATTAACAATAATTCAATATCTGACAAGTGCTGATGACAGACAATGTCAACAATAAATGTGTTGCTATGGATTAATTTTTAACATGTAAAATTTCAAAATCTCTGATATTTATATTAAAACATGATGTTAATGATTATTAAATTATGCGATACATGAACAGTAGCAGAAAAATATAATACATTACACGATGCGAAAGGCCTTTCGGCCTTTTCGGAGGTTTTAAATAGCCTCGGCCATTTAAAAACCACCTCACCCCAAAAGTAAACTTTCGCATCGTGTAATGTAAATAACTATTCTGGAATAGGCTTTTAGCCAAAGTTTTACAATGGTAAAAATATTTTAAATAATAGTTAAATACGTCACCAACCCAGAAAAATCAAAATTTTAACAAAACTGTCTATAGTTTTTTTGTAAATAATTTTTAGTTGATGTTGCCAGTGCTTATGTGAAAAGCGGCACGTTTAAAAACATGACAACAAAGGAACAAGCAATAGAAAAGGGATGTCGTAGCTTGTATCTTTTGTGACGTAGGCACACTCCAACTACGTCATCGGACTATGCTGCGTTTAAAATAATTTCACGGGCATTTCCACAAAAATGAAAATTTTGGCATTATTACAAAAATACAAATTATTGTTTTTTTAAAAATGTGTGTGGGTTACCACGAATTTATGTTTTAAAGGTATGTACATTAAGACTCATTTCTTGTATTTTATTGTACTTCTTTGTCTCCTTTTTATTGTAGACCTAATATTCTGATGAAGGCTAATTAGCCGAAACGTCAATATTTAGAAGAAATATATATGTGACTTTAAGAAACAAAATTTGACAAGGGTTTTTATTTAGGACTTTTATTCCCAAAAATTTGCGAAGAAAAAAATATTACAGAAATAAAGTCCAAGAAAACAGACAGGCCAACATTGAAGCAAGAAACCACTACCACCAAACAATCCCAGAAACCAAAGACTCCTTTGATAACCGTATAAAAACAAAGTACTTTCTTGCTCAAATGGCAGCAAATCCTTCTGGTTCTTTGCCAAAAACATCAGTAGAAATTACTGTACCAGTTCTTTTCCACCATTAACTTTGGAAGATGAAATTATTTCTACATCTAAAGGAAAGGCCGAACTACTTGCTAAACAATTTGCTGCCAATTTAACCCTTCATCTACCTGTCAATCATCCAATTCCAACTGTTTCCCCAGTGCCTCACAAAATGCCCAATATTATTTTTAAGGTAAAACACATTAAGCGTATCCTTTCTTCCATTAACACCAAGAAATCGTCTGGGCTAGATGGAATACCAGCAATCGCTTTAAAAAAATGTGCTCCTGAACTTGCACCTATTTTAACCAGGCTCTTTCGAATTTCTTATGACACAGGTATTTTTCCAGACAGCTGGAGAGCTGCACGTGTCCAGCCTATTCCCAAGAAAGGATTTAAATCTCTTCCATCCAACTATAGACCCATTTCACTCCTCTCAATGCTTTGTAAAGTAATGGAGAAATCCATTAACTCGCAAATTCTTAGATATTTAGAAAAACATAAAATTTTACATGACAGGCTATACGGATTTCGTCACAAGAGATCTACAGCAGATCTTCTTTCCTTCGTTTCACACAACTGGAACAAGTCTCTTGAGTTTCTAGGTGAGTCCCAGATCGTTGCTCTTGATATATCTAAAGCTTTCGATCAAGTCTGGCATGACGCACTTCTTAATAAACTTCCCTCCTACGGTCTTCCAACTAAACTCTGCTCTTGGCTCTCTAGTTATTTTTCCAATCGTCGTATATCAGTCATTGTTGATGGCCACTCTTCAAGCTTTCCCGAAATTAATGCTGGAGTGCCACAGGGTTCAGTACTAGCACCAACTTTGTTTCTTTTTCACATCAACGACCTTCTTTCTTCCACAACCAATCCCATTCATAGTTATGCTGACGATAGTACCCTTCACTCCACTTTTCAGGTTCTCAAACCAATCTCTCAACCCGACTTGGAAAGCAAACGCAGGGCGATGCAGATATCTCTTTCACAGGATCTCAATTTGATATTGGATTGGGGCGCCAAAAATCTCGTTTAATTTAATGCATCCAAAACACAATCATGTTCCTTGTCGCGAAAAAATCATCAAACACTCATCCTTTGCTTATGAGTGGCCAGGTTTTGCAGAGCGGGGACACATTTAACCTTGTGGGCGTCACATTTGAGAATAACCTTAACTGGCATAAACACATTGTATCTATAGCCACGGCAGCTTCAAAAAAGCTTGGATTTCTTTCCGAGCCAAAAGTATTTTTCTCCTTCCAATTTATACACTTTGTATGTGTCCCAAATTCGACCCTCTCTGGAATATTGTTCTCATGTCTGGGCTATGGCATCCCCTACAACCCTCAGCATTCTTGATGTCATTCAAAGAAGGGCTGTTCGTCTTATTAATGATCCTTTACTTATTCAAAGACTTCCTTCTCTAGCCCATCGTCGAGCTGTGGAAGATCTATCGTTCTTCTATAGATACTTTTACGGCTTCTGCTCCGACGAATTATCCAGTATAGTCCCTCCTCATGTAGCACCCAACAGAGAAACTCGTGGTGCCGCGCGTATGCATCCCTATACAGTTCAATTGGACAGGCCCCAAACTTCCCATTTCGTTCGTTCTTTTATCCCTAGAGTTTCTAGAATGTGGAACCTGCTCCCCGCGGAGGCCTGTCCTTCCCCCAAATCTTCAAGTATTTAAGTCCCGTGTCAACAAACCCCCTCTTACCTCGCTTAAGACACCCACAGTACGTTAGTATTTAGGCTTTCAGCCTTCGTGGATTGTCCAAAGATAAAAAATAAAAAAAGGTGGGTCAAATTCAAGAGATCCCGAAATTCCCATCTTCTAAGTTTATTCATAAAGCGTAATTTAAAAAAAAACTCTAATAAAAACAATATATATTTTTTTTTATACATAATGCCCAATTATAAGGTGCCACATAAATTTATGATTAACGATAACCCAACCTTAAAATTAAATAAAATAAATAAGAATTGACATTTATATCACTATTCAATAATAATCGTGTCATAAAAAGTCCTTAAAGAATTTATCGAATGCACCATATCGATTTAAATAATTATGTTGGATTATACTTCGAGATAATAATGTGCATGTTGTACGCATTGAAATTCATGTAATAAGTGTAATATATGTTTTTATTTTAGATTATTACTTGTTTTTCAACCTTAGCTGTATTGACATAATTTATTTTTTTTTGTAAGAAATAATACAGTCTACTGTGTTTTATTTAAAAGGCCGACTTCAAAAGGTATGCAGTTTCAATATTTAATTATACATACTGTATAAGCAATAGGTTAAGGTATATCGTCCAGTAAAGCAACAACAAAGGATGTACGACTAGTCATCCAATCCGAAATGTTTACATGCGGCTATTCACGTTCGACTGTCTCTTTTCTTCACATTGCCTGTGTGTTATTTCATTTAGCTGATTCTGTATAGTCTTGCTAGCTCAATACCTTCAATGGAGTTTTAACATTCTCAGGTAGCAATTAGAAAAAGAACAAAAACCCGCGGACTACTTAAATGTAGAAAATAATAATAACAATATTCACGAAAGTACTCGTATTTTTAAAAATATCGAAAATTATTATTAGGGAAAAATGTTAAGAAATAAAAATAACTCTTAAATATGCAAACTCTTCATTTGAAAGAAGAAAGTTTTTTTTTTTTAATTTTTTATGATAACCCAATGAAAATTTAAAGTTGTACATTTGTTACACTTATTTTGAAATGTAATATTTTAATAGAGCTTAAGAAATGTCAAAACAGTGAGAAGCCACAGAAACGCTTATTATCGCATAAAAAATTAAGGAAAAACTTGTAAATAAACAGTATTTTAGTTTCTAAAATTCCACACCACATATTAAACTCAAAACGTTCTTGATGTTTCGATATTTTCTTAACACGCGGATTTTGTTGAGCCTAGTCATGCGTATTGCGTATAAAGACAACAGTAACAATAAGAACAATTAAAAACGAAACGTCGGGTATAAAATCTAAAAATACCATCATGTAGTAGCTAAAAAGTGCCAATGAAAAAGTGTTATTAGTTTTGTTATATCTCTTCAAATAAAGTCAGAAAAAATAAAATCGATATAGTCAAATTTTAGTTTTTGCCAATTATCTCAGCAGGCCATGAAAATGTTTTAAGTTTTTAAACGGCATGTAAATAAGCTTTAAAAAACACAACTTTTTCCTAATTTAACCTTAGCTGTATCTCCAATAGGTACTGGGATTCCCATGCTTAGGATCCTTATCTTGGACACACTGTATATATAATAATTTATAGGCACTTTCAAATATACAAAATTTTGAATAAGCATGTGTGTTTATTATGTTGGATTAATACTGTAGTTTACGAATCAATAAAGCAGTTCTTTTTATATGAAACAGCCTCTATATTGTATCACTAAATTAAAAAATCTTTCAAAGGGCTTTAATTACCAAATTTAATATATTTATCTTTATAAGTTTTGGAAATATGGCCAGCCTAAAAAACATATTTAAAATTTAAAATACTGTTTTACCTTAAAAAATATTCCCAAATAATATCGTTTTTCTCCAAGCTTAAGTAAGGGCATTGTCCACCGGTTCATTGTGGGTAAAGTGTCTTCTATACAGTTTGGACAGTCTGAAAATAAAATTTTATTTAAATATATTTTAATATTAACATATTAATTTATCGAAATGCATTTTGCTAGCATATCCCATAAAGCTAAACCAACAAAGACTGAACAAGTTCATCGCCGGTCGGGACATAGTAAATCCCATGTAATTTTTAATGTGGTCAATTATTGGCTCCCCTAATTATTTTAGAGAAAAATTCTATTAAAGTTTATTAAAGGGCATGCAAATCTAAGTCTATGGTAAAAACTTTAGTTTTTCGGTTAACCCATTTGCTAGTTAGATGCTAATATATTTTTAAAAATTGTTACATTATTATCGCCTCATATTTCTGACCAACAATAAAAATACCATTTAGCGTGACATTACCTTGTTATTTTGAAATTTAGGGTTTTATTATTATCAAAAAATTGTACTAACTGGTATTTTTATTGTTGTTCATACATATGAGGCGATAATGTAAAAATTTTTAAAAATATATTAGCATCTAACTAGCAAATGGGTTAACCGAAAAATCTAAAGTTTTTACCATGAACGTAGATTTGCATGCTCTTCAATAAACTTCAATAGAATTTTTCTCTAAAATAATTAGGGGAGCCAATAACTGACCCCATTAAAAATTACATGGGATTTCCTATGTCCCGCCCGACGATGCAACACCCGGTATGAGGAGAAATATTAATTTTAGGTAACAACCAAATTAGTTTATTTTAATTAAAAAAATAACAATAAATACATAACAGACCAAAATCTCGTTTAGTAAATTTCCTAACTAGTACTCAAAGTGCCACTTTTCCGCACCCGAGCGCAGTTGACCGAACGACGCGTTGCGGAGATCGGTTAAGCAGTCAAGTGCGGAAAAGGCATTTTTGGCTCGGCAAATTTTTCTACGAGTGTAAGAAAAACACAAAAACTAAAATTTTAGTTATTTTTTTAAATTATTTTAACACAATGCTACCTAATACCCAACCTGTACTTATTAGAGACATTTTGCACCTTTTAAAATAACAGACGTTTTTGGCCTCCTTATGGTTATCATTATTAAACATAACGATTACAGCAGCAGTTTTAGACAGAGATTTTGCAGCCTCTTCGAATAAATTTATCTTGCGTCTGCTCTCTCGACATATAACCTTATTTTTACCTGTGGTTCACCGATTTTAAAGTTTACGAAAAATCAATATTTACTTTTATTCTCCATAAGTTATATATTAATATTTAAATATATGCAAATAATTCTCTTGATTTTATTTTTCAAAGTAGATCTAACAATATAGTATAAGCAAAACACAAAAAGTAAGGGTAGGTTTGGTAGTAGAATAAAAGCAAGTGTGCCAGATTGTAACATGTAAATAGATTACTGATTCAAAACATCCTTAAAAATGCAAGTCCGTTTTAATTTCTTTACACTATTTTATTTTACTTACTGCTATGGATTTTTCGCTAATTATTCGCTATGTATCAATGATATTTTAATTAATACGGCATTAAAATGTCAACCTTCTTAAATAATTGATATTAAAAATTCTACAATCTGACAACCACGCAGTTTAACAATAACGATAACGATAAGCTCTTCGGTATTCATCCGTAATTAAAGAAGTCCGGTATGGTTAATAACGATAACGGATCATGTTTGCGTTACAGCGCAGACTCAGAATAACGTTAACCACAACGGAATTGCAAAATAAGAGGTGCAAAATGTCTCTATTATTATTGTTGGTAAATGTACAATTTGCGGTATTTTGCAGGTTGTATAGCAGATTGAAGAAGTTTTTAAGTTGGGGAAAGATTTGGGTTCAATATTTTTGTACTTTTCCGCACGTGAGGAAAAGTAATTTTTTTCGGAAGCGAGTAGGAAAACTCAATATTATTTTATAATACAGTGCTTATAATCTGGTCATTTTATATTGAGAAAAATACCCAGTAAGTAACTATGGTTACTGAGTTTTTAAACCAATAAAATACAGACGTTTTCAGAACATACAGAAGGCACAGGCTTTTCAGATTTTTATGTGAATAGGGAAAAACCACTAATATAGCCCAATTTATTTCTCTTTGGATTTATTGGTTATTTATTTTCTACCAAAGAACAATAAAAAATGATTATTTTATGTTTTATAAGAAGATGTACTACAGTGTGTTCTATTCTTTTTATTTTAAAGCATGTAGATGCAGAATTGAAATAACGATCATATGTATTTCTGTTTTACATGTGTTTTAAATATAACTGTGACGTAAATTATCATTACAGATTGTAAAAACCCGTCATAAAATTTAAAAATTCTTTAACATGATTTTTCCAAGATGTTGTGACGCTAAATACATTAAATTTCGGTATAAATAAAATTTTTATGGGATTCATTCCAAAGCATAAATTTAAAAAATATATTTTGGTTATTAAAACTATAAAAAAAATTAAGTCTGTTTCATGGTTTATTAAGAATTATTTATAATAAATATACCTTGGGCATCTTTATAAAAATAACTTTTAGGTAGTTAAATTTATAGAATACGAAACTTCTAAGTCAGTAAGAGAAAGTTATATTGGTATCTTGCAGCTATTCTCTTGCAAAAAATATTTGTTAATTAATTATATAAAAGAAATTGGCAATTCACACAAGATGTTAATTTAAAAACCTCACACTTTTTATACACTGCATGCGCTAAATAAATGAATAATAGTTTAAAAAAACCTAAAAAAACACGCTTTTATATGCAACCGAACTAAAAATTAGAAAATAATTTTTCATTACAAAGAGTTTGTATTACAGTAATAAAAGGTCAAACAATGAATCATAATTATATACCTCAAAACAATATTATAATAAAATTTAAGATAATAACAGAATAATTCACTTCAGAGTAAAAAGCGTGGGGTGCATTTTACTATTTTTTTTCATAACTTTTCCCTCATAGATATTTACAAATGAAATAATTATAATATTTAATATATTAAGCACCCCACGCTTTTATTCTGAAGTGAATTATTCTGTTATTATCTTAAATTTTATTATAATTCTATTTTGAGGTATATAATTATGATTCATTGTTTGACCTTTTATTACTGTAATACAAACTCTTTGTAATGAAAAATTATTTTCTAATTTTTAGTTCGGTTGCATATAAAAGCGTGTTTTTTAGTTTTTTAAACTATTATTTATTTTTCATTTTTTAGTTCGATATATCAATTAGTTTTCTGCGGACATGTGATATTGAAATGTTTCACGAACTATTTCGTAATCTAATCATTTCATTTAAAGCTTCACTGTTGCATGGGGTTTGAGAACGCAACTACTCCGGACAAGTTTCTGTCAGCCTTATGCTGAGCTAGCACTAGCTCTTTCTCTGTTACTCTCCTACAGAAAATCTATAAAGGAATTTATTTATCCTGGCGATCCTAATCACGATAACGGGATACTTTTTGCAGATTATTGCATTATCATGGGTCCTTGATACGTGTGCAAAGTTTCAAAGAAATCGAATCGCTGAAAGTTGGTGAAAATTGAGCTTAAAGATTCCGTTACATACATATATACATACATACATACATACATAGAACCCAAGCTAATAAAAGCGTGTTAAAAAAAACCTTTAAATGCAAAATTAAAAGCATTTTAAAAAGAAAAAATTGAATTTTGTAAAACGTTTCCTCATTATGGAAAACACTTGAGTCTACGAATGGAATGAAGATAAAAATATTAGAAAAAGTACGTAAAATTATACAGGGTGATAGTTACCCTTTCTGCATAAACTTGAAAAATTATTGCTAAGGACAACCAGTGACTGAAAATTAAGGAAAAAAATACAGCGAATTGTATACAGCGTAATTGGTTTCTTGTAATACATTATTTTAAATATTATGACTAAGTGGAAAAATTGCTTTTTATTATTTCAAAAATTACTAGATAATTACTCTACAACTGTTTCGCCTTTCTAGGGTTTCATCAAGGGTACTTCGTATACTAAATTTAAAAAGAAAGATTTACAAACAAAACCATTTAACACGTTTTTTCCAAAAAGGTCTATAAAATATTATTATTATATTGACCTTGTTAATTAGCTCAACCGGTATGTCCAACTATAATAACTTTATAAAAATAACCAATGCCCAATTTAGGTTTTTTTTAAATTTAGGCAACTGCATCAAAGGAGAGTTTTTCACGCACAAGAATAATTAATATGCCCCACAAAGTCCTCCGGGAGGATTTTCTAGTAGAGGAAAGTGGGGAGGTTTCATACAGTTTTTATATATTGCTTGTGGAATGCCGTGTTTTAGGTATATCTCTTTTAATTTATGACATACTAGTAGCTTAACTATTTTATATTGTATTAGAACCTTAATATTATTAAAAATCTACCTGCGCGAGTTTCCATAGGACTTTTACAAAAAAGCAAAATGTATGAATATACCCCATTAGTGGGGTACATTCATACAACCGAAGGGGCACATTTAACATCACTATTAATTCGTCATAATTATTGTTTATTATTGTTTTATAACTTACTTTATAAAAAAACACAAATACATTTTTTTAACATACAAAACAAATAGTAAAATTCAAAATTAAAAAACAGGTTTTATCCAAATCTGTTAATGCCTATGTTAACATCGCAATAGTTTCGTGATATGAACATAAGTAACGAATAGTAAATAGAGTGTCATTAAACGGTCTTTACGTTACATGTATGGTTATCTACCAAAGATACTTAATACCATTTTTTGTTTTAGTCAGTTATATTTAATTAAAGTAACAATCTCAAAATGTAAAAAAAAATATTGCTTATACATTATTAATTATATCAAATAAAAAACTCTAGTTAACACAAAGATACCTTAACTTACAAAACCTAAAATGTTATATATATATATATGTTATTAACAGATTATGACCTAAGATCTATTGTAATATCACCACTATGTCTAATAAATTAACTGATCGTTGACATTCAAAGACACAATGTTCATAAAGCACCCTGTTTTTTTCCGTAAAAATAAAACTTAAACTACTTTATATAATATTTACAACTATAATCGTCGGTGTACCAAAAGTAGTTAAAAAAATATTCATAAACGGCCAGGGGTACAATGATACAGTATGAATGTGCCCCATATACTTGTGTATGAATCTGCCCCATCATATAGTAATTAATAAAAATTTGAAATAGAAAAACCGTATTTTTCTATATTAATTTACACAATAAATTAGTGCCTTTGTATTATTATAATTAGGATTAAATACCAATAATTAATCCAAAAAATAGTAACTGGCCATAAAATATGTCCAAAGTTACGTTATGAAATTACTTACGCGAGGCAAAAACACGTTCCGTGTTGTGCACTCGATCTTACCGCACCGAAAATTCTGAAACTTCACTAGTCTGTAAACACACATAAAAAGTGTGCACACCCACTTACGTTACTATTTTACTTCGTGTCTAACTTCAGATAAGCTCAATGTATGTAGGTGCCCCTTGTATGAATCCACCCCACTTTCCCCTAAACAGTTTTATGAAAAATATGGTGCGCTACTGCATTTGCCCATAATAAAAATATTATTTTAAATTCCCGTATAATTTTAAACAAATTATAAAGTAGTAATCAATAAATAAATAAGTTTATTATTATTGATTAATTTTTATGTATTTTTTAAGTATTTTTAAAATGTCTTTCAAATTTGTTAAAGTATCCAAACTGCTGTAAAAGGTGTATGAAAAATATATTTTTCCACGACCGTTAAAAAATTCTGTTTTTTAATCGTTAACATAAAAATAAAGTACTTCATTCTAGTACACTATATAAAGTGTTAAAAAAAGTAACCTTTTTTAACACTTTAAAGCTTTTTTACATTTTGAATTAGTGTTTTGTTTTCCTGCCTTCTACAATTATCCCTAATATCAATTTATGCAATGTAACAGTAAACGCGACATCAACTGAACCAAAAGGTCAAGTTACCTTTGATTTTGTCATTATTTCTTTTAGTTCGTGTGTCACTAGTTTTAAAATTTGACAGTTTGCGAATAAATTTAATAGAAATTATTGAAAATTAACAGTTAAAAATGAATTTGGATGACTAAGAAATTAAAAAGAATTTATACTGTTTTAGTATTATTTCTACAAAAAGTAAGTTATACAATACAATTTTCTAAAATTAAATAATAAATGCATAGTTATGAAGAGGATAATTGTCTCTTAAAAATAAGGAGGCTAAGATTTTTTTTGCAATATAATGGTTGTGCTGCCAAAATTAAATTTTTAAATAAGTTTAGATAAATAAAATATGTATAAAATGGTATTTTGGGAATTTTTTATACAGTCGTAGAAAAATATAGTATGTAACACATGCATAAAGTGTCATTTTTTTACTCATGGGATTGCCGCACGTGCTGTCAAACTTCCCATTCGTAAAAAAAGTATCACTTTATGCACTTGTTACATAAATTACTATTTTTATAAGGTTTGACCCCTGTTTTTTTTTATCTTTGGACATACCACGAAAGCTAAAAGCCTAAATACTAACGTACCGTGGGTGTCTTAAGCGAGGTAAGAGGGAGTTTGTTGACACGGGACTTAAATACTTGAAGATTTGGGGGAAGAAAAAACCTCCGCGGGCAGCAGGTTCCACATTCTAGAAACTCTAGGGATAAAAGAACGAACAAAGTGGGAAGTTCGGGCTTGTCCAGTTGGACCGTAAAGGGATGCATATGCACGGAACCATGAGTTTCTCTGTTGGGAACCGTTAGTGGAGGAACTATACTGGACAATTCTTCAGAGCAGAAGCCATGGAAGTACCTATAAAAAAGCGATAAATCCCCACAGCCCGAGGATGTGCAAGAGAGGAAGCCTTTTTGTAAGTGGAGGATCATTAATGAGACGAATAGCTCTTTTTGAATAGAATCAAGAATGCTTAGGGTTGTGGGGGACGCCATGCCCCAGATATGAGAACAATATTCCAAGGGAGGTCGGATTTGGGACACATATATGAAATAGAAAAAGTACGTACAATTATACAGGGTGATACTTAACCTATATGCATAAACTTGAAAAATTATTGCTAAGGACAACCAATGACTTACAATTTAAAAAAAAATATCCGCAGTTGGTTTCTTGTAAAACATTTTTTATACTAGGTGAAAAATTGTTTCGCCTGTAGTTTAAAAAATATGACGTTTGGGACATATAAAGTTTTTCTTATTTTTTAATCAGCCCTAGTGTCTCTGGACACCCAGTATACTTCGTATTTGTAACTTGTTTATTATATTTCATAAATACGTTTCAAAACAAATTGCTTCTATTTAAAACAAGTTTAGTTAATTTTAAAGATTATAAAAACCATAAAACAGGGCAAAAATTAAGTAAGGCGTAATACAAGTATTACTATCTTGATTACATTGTTTTAAATTTTGTAGTTACGCCTCAGTTTTTCACCAGATTGTAAACACATTTGACCTATTTAATTAAACTAGCACATTTTGTAATAGTAGTATTAATACTTAGCATAAAAAGCGGCAATGGCCTATTCTACTTTTTAAAATGGTAACTTTGTTTGGCAATAATTGTTTAAAAAAAGGTCTGTGGTGACACTACCGCGTTGTCTAAAGGTGATGTATTTCTATTCTATTTCTATTTTTTTTCTTGGTTTTGGTCCCTTCAGGTCCAATCCACTACTCTCCCCCTTCCGGACTATGCTTTCCAGGGCTTCGTCGGCGGAAAATCTGGATAATCGAGCTCGTAGCTTCCAGAAATTCTAAAAAGAAAACAAATAATTCAACAGTCGATGCAATGCATCAACTGTCGGCTGTCAAACCAAGATCTGCTACTGGTGTTACGTATAACCTTCACTTTCACTACTGACAGTTCCCATGGCACGCCCATCTATTTCCCGCCATTTGAGAAATACCTCGTGTTCACCACCAAACAGGATACCATCAGCTTATTGGAATCTTCGCTCAGAGCGCTTAGATCCAGAAGAAAGATGCCGTCAATTTAGCGTGAATCTTTCCTTGATCCCCGAAGGTAAAAAACGTTCGTACGACACCTCTAGCCGCCACTCCGGGAAGAACTTTGTAGTCCTCTACGCACGTCCGCACTGTCCGGAGGTCAAACAAAGAATGTAAAAGGTGATGTAAAATGCAAAAACTGCAGGTTTCAGTGCTTGGACAACGTTGACGGAAGATAGGAAAAGATGACCTAAACATCTAATAACCCGACACCCACGGTACTCTGATACTTAGTCATTAGTAGGCTGTCACAAAGATAAAAAAATAGACTTTATTCTGAGAATAAGAGCCTTTTTGGTTCTGATAAAAACTTTCCGAAACATATTTAACGTCCCCCGTAAAAGCACTCTTTAAAAGTATCAAAATCAAGCCTTCTTAAACTAGCATTTATTATTTTTCCTCTTTTAAAACTGATATTTAACCTTGTTTAAAAATAAACAAAATTAAGTTATGTAAATTTTCTTAAATTTAAAATTCGATGTTAAATTTTAGGTTTTTACAATTAGTCTATGTCAACTATTTATTGCTGCAACTCCCTAATTTAAAATAATAAATTGTTATCAGTTTATATCCATTTAACACAAACACCTAAACAAGAAATGTTTTGCATTGATGATCAAAAAGTAAAATTATATATCTTCGGTGATAAACGAACTTTTTTGGAAGGGTTATTTTTACATAATTCTGTTTCTTATAAAAAATTATTAAAATTATTAAAATAATGAGTGTGTGATTCATTAGGAGGTTTTTTTAAATAATAAAAAATTAAAAGAAATAACTTTAATAAGTAATGTATATTATCATACGATAGTACTATATCTTACATTTATTTTTTAACGATTATGGCTTTTAAATGTTGGCCTTAACTGCGCCTAACAAATGGTCTGTTCTTAACCTCCAATTTCTGAACGCCAAATCAATTCGGCTGAATCATGACAGTACACTCGCAGCTACTGCCGCTATATTTTCTGCACTACGTGCTGGACGTGGCCATAGAGTAAGGAAATTATAAGAGTTATCATGGAATAGCCGATTTAAGGACAGGTCATGCGAAAACTCCCAATATAATTTTATTCGTTTCTCGTTCAAATACCGCCAGTTAGTCATTTCAGTAAGCTTACGTGTCTCCCCACCGCTGATGTTACACGAGGCGAGGCTTCGACCGACGCATTTAAAGTGTAAACTGGAAAAATGACAAGCCTGCCGCCAAGCCTGCCGCAAAAGCGGTACGAAAATTTTAGCATGCCATGGTTTCTCTTATCCGTAGGTATGTTACTTTATGATGTGGCTCATTTGTATATTTAATGATCAAAATTGGAGTTCAAATTTTTGTGATGTTACAGCGAATAGTCGTGGACCATAAGTTGCCCGAAGCGCACGAAACACATTTCTCGGAGAACGATGATTTTCATAATACAGTTGAACTAGTTTTAGACGTTGTGCCGGGGGCATTTTCATATGTTACCGACGGAAAAAGCGCTCGAGTCGCCGAATACCTATCTGTAAGTTGCCGACGTATTTTTGTTTACGTCTGTAACATAAATGAGATGATCCAGACATTTTATTCTTTAGCATGTCAAACAGTTGCAGTAAATATTCGTTACTGATCGTTGATTAAATTCGATATTTCTGTAAGGAAAAATGAGTGAAATTAGCATAAACAATTTCCCTTCTTCTTCCTTAACTTAATTACAGTAAAACAAACTGTTATATTTTTCCATGTTAATATGCTTTATCAGTTGGGCTATTTTATTCTGTCTATGTTACAGACGTAAACTAGGAATACGTCGGCAACTTAATGAGACGTATTCGGCAAACCGAACGCCTGTTTTTGTCGGTAACATATGAAAATGCGTGCCGGGGGGCTAAGTCTTTCCAGAATAAATTGTCAAACAGTAACTGAAGACAAATACTGTACCAGTTTGAAATTTGGACCCTCTCATCTATCCAAAAATACCTACTAGAAAAAGCACCTCTTAATGAATTACCCCTTACTTGATTTTATTGTTCATTGCAAAATTTGAAATGATTAATAAAGATTTTTTCTACCTGACTGTTAACATTTCGAAGGTTTCTTGTCTATGCGAATGTTGATTTTTTTAAAGTCCAAAACTGCATAGTGCATAATCTAACATTTGGTCTTCAAAAAGTTAAGACATGTTGTCTTGGGGGTAAAAAATATGGACTGTTAAACCACCGTAAAAAAATGGAAAAAATCCTATTCACAAAGAAACTATCCCAGCGGTCCCTCGCCGATTTTAAAACTGCAATATGTTGTAGTACACCAAAAATAAGAGTCACACAAATTTAATATCCTGAAAAAATAGAAGCTGATAGAATTTTTAATAAATAAAAATAATGGTTTTGATTTCGTGAAGTTACCTCTATTTGTTCTCACAATATTTGAAAAAAATGAGTTTGGATTTCAAGAGTACATTCTACCCGTTAAAAGGGTTCAATGGCCGATAAAACAAAATACGTGTCTCTTATTTTTTATATGGCGCTATGAATATTTGTGGTAGGCTCGTAAAAAAACCCTAAAAAGGTTTAAAAAATGTCCATTTTAGGGCTGGCAAAAACCGGTTAACCGAATATTTAAAAACCGGTATTAAACACCGGTTTTTAAAACCGAAACCAATTTATAAAACCGAAAACGGTTTTCTAAACCGATACACCGAAATCGGTTTTTAAAACCGAAACCCGAAAACGGTTCCCAAAACATAATGCCATTAAATTTGCCCCTTTATTTCAAACAATTCTTACTAGAAATATTTTCTTCTAAAATGCGCCGTTTTCTGGTTATTTGCCTGTCTAAGGTTAAATGAACCACCCTGTATAATCTGTCAACCAATATCCGATTTTACAAAATGAACGGTTTTTCTTTTGTTTAGATATAAACCGCAATCAACCAAAACCTATTAATTGATATTCGAAGAACCGCTTTTCGATTTTGATCCGATTATCCAAAAAACCGGTATTCGAAAACCGGTTATCCGAAAAACCGGTATTTGAAAACCGCTTTTTAATAATTAATAGTTCAAAAAAACTAAAAAACACGCTTTTATATGCAACCGAACTAAAAATTAGAAAATAATTTTTCATTAAAAAAATATTGTCATTTCATAGTAAAAAGCGTGGGGTGCATTTTACTATTTTTTCATAACTTTTCCATCATAGATATTTGCAAATATAATAATTTTAACATTTAATATATTTATCACCCCACGCTTTTTACTATGAAATGACAATATTTTTTTTAATGAAAAATTATTTTCTAATTTTTAGTTCGGTTGCATATAAAAGCGTGTTTTTTAGTTTTTTAAACTGTTAATTATTTTTCATTTTTTAGTTTCTGCTACTCTTGACAAAATAGCGAAAAATTTTTTAATGAACAAGAGTCGCAAATTTTAAAATTTTCCCAACAGATTGCAACTCACTAAAAATTTCTTCTTCATTAAGTAGCAAAGTTTGAAATTTTGCCAACAGATGGCAATCCAGGCAATGTTTGGACCGTTGCCAATATATTGCAACCCACTAAAAAATTTCTTCTTCATTTAATAGCAAAGTTTGAAATGTTGCCAACAGATGGCAACCTAGGTGTTGTTTTTATAATATAATGGAATTTTTTTCCTGGCGATCCAAAAAAGATAACGGGATACTTTTTGCAGATTATTGCATTGTCATGTTTCCTTAATACGTGTGCAAAGTTTCAAAGAAATCGAATAGCTGGAAGTTGGTTAAAATTAGGCTCAAAGATTCCGTTACATAGCCAGATAGTTACAACCCAAGTTAATAAAAGCGTGTTAACGGCATTTATTAACTGTTATTGTTCATAAAAATTGAACACCAATGGTGCAACTAACCCAATTGTGTAAAAGAACTTATTAATTTTTATTGTTCATAAAAATTGAACACCAATGGTGCAACTAACCAAATTGTGTAAAAACTAAAAAATTTCTTCTTCATTTAATAGCAAAGTTTGAAATTTTTCCAACAGATGGCATCCTAGGTGTTGTTTTTATAATATAATGGAATTTTTTTCCTGGCGATTAAAAAAAAAGATAAAGGGATACTGTTTGCAGATTATTGCATTGTCATGGGTCCTTAATACGTGTGCAAAGTTTCAAAGAAATCGAATAGCTGGAAGTTGGTTAAAATTAGGCTCAAAGATTCCGTTACATAGGCAGCCAGATGGATAGATTGATAGATAGTTACAACCCAAGTTAATAAAAGCGTGTTAAAAACCGGTTAACCGATATTCGAAAACCGGTATTCGAAACCGGTTTTCGAATACCGGTTTTCGAATACCGGTTTTCGAATACCGGTTTTCGGTTTTCGCCAAAACCGCGGTTAACCGAAAACCGGTTAACCGAAAACCGGTTAACCGGTTAACCAAAAACCGGTTTCGGTTGCCAGCCCTAGTCCATTTCATTATTGGTCCAGGGACTAATGTTGTTTATTGAATGGTACTACAAGAAAAAAATAGTCACATATGGGCGGCAATCCATACAGCAAAACAACGCGATTACCATAGTCTACCCATACAAGCTTATTTACCTTTACACACATACATAGGAATTTTAAATATGAAGAATTTCTCATTACGTAATACCAAACTAATATTGCACGCTCTGCTTTGTTTACTTATCTTAAACAATGTTTAATGGCAAAGTAAACCGAATAATTTGTTTCTTTTATTATTTAATTTGCACGGTTAGTTAAAGACGTTAAAAAAGGAAAATTTTGGTTTCTTAATTTAGTCTCTTATTATTAATAAATTCAGTGGAGTCAAGTTAATAAGGCCGTGGTTCGATACCCATTTTATTTATTATTATTATATTATATCTAGTTAGACCCATATTTAGTTCATTCTGAAACCGATGCCGCCAAGTACACAAAAAATGATAAAGCAAATAAACCCTTTTGTAAACAATGATTTATTGCAGCAAAAAATATTCAACTCGACGACTACGCCACGCGTCACAGGTTTTATGGTACGCTAGAGACGAAATAAGAGGATGATTTTTAAGTACATGATACGTATTTTCGCAATATTTTTATGTATTTATCTAAAAATATGTAATCAGGCTCTGTCAAAGGCTATGTGCTTTTGAAAAGGTTTGTTTACTTTATCGCTTTCAGAATGAAATAAATATGGTCTTAACTATACCATACAATACTTATTAGTAATATTACCCTGGTAAAATGAGAGTGATCTGCAAAAATTATACACTAAATAGGAATATTCCAAGAGTTATGTTATTACTTTTTTCCACGGTTTTTTTTAATAGTTTTGTTTACCAATATTTATATTGACCCGTCTAAAAGCTTAATTTCAAATACAGGTCTTGCAAACACGATTTCCTTAATCGACATTTAATATATTATGTTGAATACTAGCAGGTAGCGATACGATAAACAACGAATACATTCAAAACAGGTTGACTGTTTAAATCTAGTAAATAATACAATTTAATTTAAGTATATTTGGTCAAAACACTTAGTATTTAAGGCCAACCAACCTAAAAAAAAAAAAAAAAGTATATTATCCTCTGACCGTGGAGAAACGTATGAGGTAAACGTTAGATAGAGAAAAGACTTAAGACAAAAAAGTTGATTTTTAAATTGTGTGGCTACAAATGACTGCTACCTACTTTCCTAGAGTGCCAATTTATAGCTCAAACCCCTTAGATCTTTTCTTACTTCTAACCCTGAACTTTATGAAGCACCTATTACTGCCCCTCTAGGTCGCTCAGATCATGGCTTGATTACTGTATCTTACTCTGTACATCCTGAGGTAAATGAATCCATGCCATCACGCACCGTATGGCACTACAACTCAGCCGACTGGGATGGCCTTACGAACTTTTTCGCCACGTACCCTTGGGACACTATCTGCTTTTCTTCCCAGGATCCTTCCGAAATCTGTAAGCAACCGACCGACTCAATTCTATTGGGCGTTGAAACCTATGTACCTCACACCAAGAAAACCATCAAACCCTCTAATCACAAACCTTGGTTCACTAAAAAAACTAAAAGTTCAGGCTCACAAGAAGTTTCTACAGGATTCTAGTCCAGAAAACCGATAGGCCAGCATTGAAGCAAGAAACCACTACCAACAATCTCAGAAGCCAAAGACTCCTTTGATAATCGTATAAAAATCAAAGTACTTTCTTACTCAAATGGCAGCCAATCCTTCTGCTAAACAATTTGCTGCTCTTAACACCAAGAAATCGTCTGGGCTAGACGGAATACCAGCAATCGTTTTAAAAATGTGCTCCTGAACTTGCACCTACTTTAACCAGGCTCTTTCGAATTTCTTATGACACGGGTATTTTTCCAGACAGCTGGAGAGCTGCACGTGTCCAGCCTATTCCCAAGAAAGGATCTAAATCTCTTCCATCCAACTATAGACCCATTTCACTCCTGTCAATGCTTTGTAAAGTAATGGAGAAATCCATTAACTCGCAAATTCTTAGGTATTTAGAAAAACATAAAATTTTACATGACAGGCAATACGGATTTCGTCACAAGAGATCTACAGCAGATCTTCTTTCCTTCGTTTCACACAACTGGAACAAGTCTCTTGAGTTTCTAGGTGAGTCCCAGATCGTTGCTCTTGATATATCTAAAGCTTTCAACCAAGTCTGGCATGACGCACTTCTTAATAAACTTCCCTCCTACGGTCTTCCAACTAAACTCTGTTCTTGGCTCTCTAGTAATCGACGTATATCAGTCATTGTTGATGGCCACTCTTCAAGCTTTCACGAAATTAACAACGATACAAATCTAATATTCTACAAGCTACGTTTGACTTTGTACTATCGATATACAGTGCTTGTCTGAAGTCAGGACCCCCCTCTTAACTTTTGAACTGTTTGGTAATTTTTCATGAATATTTAAGGACTTTAGTAAAACAACATAGACCAAATTTTAGACAAGAAATGACATATAAATGTCAAACTGACAGCTGGGCGCAATTTTGAAAAGAAAAATTAAATGGAAGGGGGTCTTGGGGCACATCATTTTAAAGCTCCTGACAAGTACTTTATAAGCCCAGAATATAAAGTGAATACCTTTATCCTGAGAAAATGGCGATACTTTAAAATTACCTGAATACCTGATTTGGATGGCCATATCTTTAAAACTAATAAAAGTAGATATACCTTATGTGGTATTTTCTTAAAGGTCTTTTAGATATCTTTTTAATGGTAATATAACATACACGGTGCGTCATTAAAAAAATCTAGACTTTTTGTCCTACCCTGTATAGTATCACCAATATTACCATCACATCAAAAGAGCTTTAAGAAAATACCACATTATAGAAGGAACAGTTAAAAATATAAATTCGGTGGTCTCTGATTAGAAAAAAAATCACAAAAAGTTTAAATCAAATAAATGAGCATGCTCGTCTTCGCGGCCGCCTTTGCTATATTTCTTTTATGATATGCCGGTTGATGCAGCTGGTCATCGCACTATGGGATAGAAATTAATTTTTTGGTCAAAATTCTGAAACTTTATATAATTTAAATATTATAAATTATTACAAATGCTTTTGGAAACCTAAAACTTATTATATGTTATTATAAATTTACACCCCAATTAACATTATAATTTTTTATTGTACAAAATAAACTAAAATGTCAGCTTGTTTGGTTAATTCGGTAGTATTCTAATCAGTAATCCGATGATTATTATCTCATATGATATACAGGGTACGACAATAGGTATGATTTTTTAAATGGGATACCCTAAAAATTATATCACCACCAAAAAAATCTTTTAAAATGCTTTAAAAAAATACTATATTTGATGTGTCTATCTCAATTAGTTTCGGAAATATGACTATCCAAATCTGAAAAATAATTTTAAATTGTTCTTAGAAGCGTAATAGAGATACATCTTCCCAACTTTTTTATTTTTTAACGTATAAAATAAATAAAAACACTGTTTTGTTGGGTAGATTCTGTAGAACCCATATCTTCCATCAGAATGTTTTTATCTTTTAGGATATACAGTGTAGGACAAAACATATTAAATTTTAAAAAGAAAAACCTTGTAAATTATAAAAATCTTGTATCTGTCCTTACACTCAGAAGTAGCAAAAAGTAGGAAGGCAATTGTAAGTACAAAAACTGATAAAGAAAAAGGTTTGACCAAAGTAGCGAGACTTCGCGAGACTGCATCGGAAACATAACAAAAGCTCTTATTATTTAAACTCTTTTACTTTTTTTAGTAAACAAGACTAATAATAAACTAAGTAGATTAAGTGTTGTATATTTATGTTTACTTAAAATACATTTTCAAGTTTCTTATTACCCCAATAGAAGTCGTCATATCCTTTTATAATTTTGCGTACATGTAGTTTGGGGTATCTACTTTGAAATACACAGCATGAGCCATTAAAATTTCAAAGTTGCTTTTTGGCCAAAATAATGGATTTCTATCCCATAGTGTATCGGCGCGTCGCTGTAAAGGATAGCGGCGCCTTTGTATAAAATAGTCCGATTGCAGGCGGCCTTTTTTATGTTTCTTTTGTATTATTTTCAAAGGGTACCGAATTTGCGGTTTTAAAATGTTCTTACTATAAGTGTATCTAACTTTATTTTTTTGTAATAAGTAATGGTATTGACTTTATATTCCGGGGTTATAAAATACTCGTCAGGAGGTTTAAAGTGATGTACCAGAATATTCCTGGCAGTTCAATAAAAGTGAATAAAAAACTCGAATCTATTGGAGCTCTTTGGGAGCTAATTTCTTCGAAGAAGAGTCCTATACGAAAAAAGTTTATATAAACTTGTAGTGTTTTTTTTTAATATTCAGAGAGGTTTTTACATTTTCCTGAACACGGACACCCTGTATAGTATGAAGATAATAATATTGGTTTGCTAAATTTTAATCCAAATAATAGTTGCTGGTAGACATAACAGTTAAGGAATTTCATATAAATGTGGGTAACGTCTTGTAGAAAGCTGTGTCAAGTATTTATTAACAAGTATTAAATTATAGGACAAAATATTGTGTAGGTGACAACTATATTGTAGACAAAAGTAATTTAAAGAGTGATTTAAGAGCCATTTGAACACAAAGATAAATTTTGTAATGTAATCTTTGATATGAACTTGTATTTGATTTTTTCTCACCTTCGGACGGTAGATTTTTTTATATAGAATAGTATTAAAAGTCTGTCCATATACCAAAACAATATTTTATTTTCTTGTAGTTCCCAGTGGGACAATGACAAGTGCCACTCTCATGCATTCATTTTCAGTTTATCTGATAAGGATGTAAATTTTTCACCTGTCTGCCCCTTAATTCCTGGAGTTTTTCTGGTATAATCCGCTCCTTGCAAAGATCATTTCTTTGTCTTAAAACCTTTATTAACTTTTAGATCTTGTAATATTAATCTTTTGTTTTTTTAAGTAAATTCCGTAGTTTACAAAGCAGTAGTCAGGTTTTCTCTTTTTCTCTTAAGATTTACAAGTTACGACAAAAGTATATATGTTTTTTTTAATGGGACACCCTGTCTATTATATCACCAATAAAAATGTCCTTTCAAAAGCTGGAGTTTTTCTGATATAATCCGCTTCTCGCAAAGATCATTTCTTCGTCTTAAAACCTTTATTAACTTTTAAATCTTGTAATAATAATCTTTGTTTTTTTAACCTTATTCCGTAGTTTACACAGCGGTAGTCAGGTTTTTCTCTTTATCTCTTAAGATTTACAAGTTACGACAAAAAGTATTTTTTAATGGGACACCCTGTATATTATATCACAAATAAAAATATCCTTTCAAAAGCTTTAAGAAATTATATACCAAACATATTTATTTAGTTTTTGGAAATAGGGTCATCTAAATCTAAAAATAATTTTTAGTTTCAATAAGATACAATATAAATTTACACCACCTCTAACTTTTCTATTTTTAAACATACAAAAGCAACAAATACTATTTTGTTATATTTATTCTATAGTATACGTATTTGTCATCAAAATGATAAGCCAACTTAATCAGAAAGTACGTGAAAAAGTTGTAATGCACCAATTTATTGTTAGTGATTCCTCCTTTTTTTATAAAAACTTTTTTTTCTTCAATAACATTTTCTTGTCACGATGGTATATGCGCTAATATTTATTAGCTATCCCAGGGTCGTAGGCAAAAATTTGTTTAGGGGAGGGGGCAAAATTTTGAAAACCAAGAAAAAAAATTGAAGAGCATAAAAAGGTAAAAAACTTACTATTTTCTAAAATTTTTAAGATTAAAAAAAAGTCTTTCTTCTGCAATTTTTCATACACCTCCACCAAACAACCCATCTTTAATAGGTTTTTTTGGCGTCCTGGTAGGGGCAATTGCCCCCAGTGCCCCCCTGCGTACGGTTCGAAGCTACGAGACTCGTCAAAAATGTTCAGATTTACAAAAATATCAAATATTTAGTATTATTATATTTTTGAAAATGTTGCCAGTCAAATCTGAAAATTAATTTTTCATTTTCGTAGATCTAACATTTACCAAAGTTTCTGACATAAGTACTGTTACTTTCTATTTTTTTTTTTTTAGGTTCTGACGACTCTAAGCCCAAAAATACTCAAAATGCTACAATTTTTAGGTATCACTTTGTCATTAGCAATAATTCATTCAGACAAAAATATAGTTTAAGTTTTTTTATTGGCTGTTAAATCCTACTCTCTTGAAAATACTAGGAAAGTCTTTACCTGATGTTTTTCCTGTAAACTGTCCTGCGGATCTTATAGAAGGTCCAGGACCAGGAGTACCCATCACTCCAACAAAACACACCGATAGTACCACCAAAAAATTTTGCAATCGAACCATGTTAATAAGTGACCACGTCCAAATATTCCCAAAAGTCCTTTGTGATAGTACCACTTATAAAACCGAACTTGTGAATAAAAAAAACAGAAATCAAAATTTTCCAAAACCGCGTCGATATCTCGTAAACAAATCGCGCGGCGCTCTTAGCTGCGGCACTTCTTGTGCTCGACAGTACCGTCGGACCGCCTATGAAACCGAAAAGAACGACCTTGCGGGTACTTGAAGCGGCTACAGAGAAAGTGGTTTTTGTGTGCAGGTTATGGCTGCTACTGACGCACAAGTATTCTCACTTTTTAGGTTTATTTTTGTCTGGGCAATGTTTAGTAGATGTTTTTAGCTTTTTTTTAAATTATGTACAATCGCATATAGAGTGATAATAAAGAGTGATATAATCAATATTGTCTGTATTATTACTGCTTAAATCTAAGTTTCAAATGAGAAGATGTGTGGTGTGCAGCTGCAGTCAGCAGGTTTAACTGCTTGGACACCACAAGGATTAAGGACCAACAAAGTGGGGGCCTCTCAAAAACGACTGTAAATGTATGCATAAGAGTGGCACTAGGTAAGGCTTTATTGAAAGCTCCAAGGGAAAATATTATATTGGGTCATTTTTTGAGCTAAAAGCAGTAGAAATATATAAGGTGTCTCCAAAAGATGCGGGAATAATGCTACCACAAAGTTCTGAGGCTTAAAATAACGATCTAGATTAGTTAAAGATTTAATCTGGTTTTAGCTTTTGTAAATAAATATGTAAAAAGTGTATTCTCACAATATGCAGCTAGAAGTGATTTTAGGAGGTGAAAAATTAAAATCTGCTTTCACTTTTACTGTAAACTCTAGAGGGCGATATTTGGATTTAAAAAATCACTTGTTGTATAGCATCCCTCGGTAAATATTATTAAAGAAATGGTATTAACGCAACCGCCTCAAACATATAATGAATGTATATGCTATTGTTTTAAAATATTATACTAATCTTTAAGAGTGTAAGTATGTCATTAAAAAAGAATATAAAAAAAACATTTTAACTTTTCTTCCTAAAATCTATTAAGTATTCAAACTCTTAAATATTAAAACCATATTCTAAAACACCCTGTATAGATTAGACCTGGCCATACATGGAGTATTTTTTAAAATCCAGATATCTCAAAACCGGCTGTTTAAATCAACTTATACCACTTTTAGGTAAAATTTGTTAAAGAATAAGAATTTTTATCTAAAAGATAAATACAGAGTACATTTGAAAAGTGATTTCGTTTTAAATGCCTGTAAGATACGGCAGTGGTGCCCTCTAAATTTTACAAGCAAAATAGAAACAGATTTTAATTTTTACCCCTAAAACGCCTTCTAGAATAATATTGTGGCAATACACCTAAAAATAACAAAAATTAAAACGAGATTGTGTTACACTTGGCTAAATGGCCAATCAGTCAATCAGAAAAAAATTAAACCAGATTAAACCTAACATCCTCAATCTCCGAAATCATCCATTTTTGAAATAAGGTAAGTTGGGTTTGGTCAGGGATGGCAAACCAATTGCACGCGTGCCATTAATGGCACTTGACACAATGATTTGGACACATCACTGACCTCAAAATTCATTATGCACTACGAAAAATAGTGTGACATGGGTACTGAATATTATTATTTTCCCATCACAAAGTCAAAATTTATTGATGACCTCATTAAACATTTCTTGATCAACATATTTTAGTTTCAGGAATTTCTGGCAGCATATTTTGCGACGACAGACATCCTGTATATCGAAGTTAGTAGCTTATCACCAAAGTCGGTCTATATAGGGTCGCGACATTCGTCCATATTGCTTTGACGTGTTATGACTTCACATCTCCCATTGTTCGGCCATGTTGTTCAGTGCCGGAGATATACAGTTTATTGTATTAGTAGAACAACCGTTTACACAACAGTTTTTAATTGTTATTAAGTTGTAATTTCTTTTACTTTAAATAAAAACATATGGAATTACATCTTTCAACCAATATCACTACCAAAACAATGCAAAATGAAATGAATGCGCAAATTCTAGACGCCACTGGATTGTTCATCAGCTTTGATTTTACCCAGTCTTGCCAATTTTTCTCCGAGAAGTGCCCTTCCTTGCGTCCCCGACCTCGAACCGCCTAAAAGTTGAGGGTATGTCGCAACCTTATAAATATAAACTAACCTTGGCCTATCACATATTTTTTTCGGACAGTCTGTATATACGGTGTGGGCCAAATAAAACTTGCACATTTTTTAACCAATTATAGCTTTTAATTTGTTGCGCCCATCTTTTTTATTTTTTAAGGGCTAATAGGTAGATATGTTTTCTCTTGTTTTGCCAATTTTGGTTGAATAGATTTAAACAGGGACTTACGGGTCTTTTTAAAAATAATGCATTTAAATTTGTTGCAAAAGAAATTTAATTTATTTACAATTAGGCTAATACGTTTAAGTTAAAATAATTTACTATTAAGTTATGTTATTATCCAACATAGGAACCATGGTAACCTCACATTTTTATTTTCAAAACACACTAAAAAAAGGTTCCCTGTTAAAACCGGGAGAAATGCATGCTTTATGGGGCGCATCATTTATTAAAAATAATCATAATTTCTAAATCCCCAAATTGTTGACAGATTCGCTTTTATTGAATCATTTCCCATAGTTTGTCTACAAGAAAAACGTATTAGCTCAGCTGCTAAATCCCATTTATTTTGCAAGGTTAAATATAGTATTTTGGAAAAAGTCACGTAAGTCCAGTTTTGTCCAAATCTGCTTAATGTAAATTGGCAAACCCAAAGGGAACACATCTGCCCATTAGCCCTTTAAAAATAGAAAAGACAGGCGCAACAAATAAAAAGTTTTTGTTAGTCAAGGTTAGTTATATTTATAAGGTTGCGACATATCCTCAACTTTAAGGCGGTTCGAGGTCGGGGACGCAAGGAAGGGCACTCCACGGAGAAAAGTTGGCAAGACTGTGTAAAAATCAAAGCTGAAGATCAATCCCGTGGCGTCTAGAATTTGCGCATTTCATCATGCATTGTTTTGGAAGTGATATTTGTTGAAAGATGTAATTCCAAATGTTTTTTATTTAAAGTAAAAGAATTTACAACCTAATAATAATTAAAAACTGTTGTGTAAACAGCTGTTCTACTAATACAATAAATTGTATAACTCCGGCACTGAACAACATGACCAAAAATGGGAGATGTGACGTCATAACACGTCAAAGCAATATGGCCGAATGTCGTGACCTTATATAGACCGACTTTGGTTGTTAGTTAAAAAGTATGCAAGTTTTATTTGGCCCACACTGTACAACTTGGATATGGCTGCTGCAGTTTTAGAGTTGCATAATTTTCAATTCCAAATCCTATATACTGAGTTTTAAAAATGCGATATTTGCAATATGTTTTCATAAGACAACACAAGATGACCCATACATTCAAAGATTACATGAGTATATGTCAGCTTATGATAACATAAATTGTGACATCACACCATTGTGATGTCCACAGATAGAAACTAGTTGCAGAGAAATGTTTTTATGTCAATTGTCAATAAAGGCATACCATTTAAATATTAAAAAAAACCCACACACACACACATTTCCGGGTAATTGAGATGAAACTTAATAGTCAAATAAAAATTTTCTCGCATTTACACACCATTTGTATTCTAGCAATTTTATTTGCATTGGAATAAATTATAGTTAAATTGAGTTTGGAAATTTATTTTGGGACACAAATGTTTATTTAGAATTATTTGCAAAATATTAAAATGTATATAAAATATGTTATTTAAATAATGCTTGTAATAAGTGACGAAAATCTGCAAATTTTACATGACAGGCAATACGGATTTCGTCACAAGAGATCTACAGCAGATCTTCTTTCCTTCGTTTCACACACCTGGAACAAGTCTCTTGAGTTTCTAGGTGAGTCCCAGAACGTTGCTCTTGATATATCCAAAGCCTTCGACCAGGTCTGGCATGCCGCACTTCTTAATAAACTTCCCTCATACGGTCTTCCAACTAACCTCTGCTCTTGGCTCTCCAGTTATCTTTCTAATCGACGTATATCAGTCATTGTTGATGGCCACTCTTCAAGCTTTCACGAAATTAATGCTGGAGTACCTCAGGGTTCAGTACTAGCACCAACTTTGTTTCTTCTTCACATCAACGACCTTCTTTCTTCCACAACCAATCCCATTCATAGTTATGCTGACGATAGTACCCTTCACTCCACTTTTCAGGTTCCCAAACCAATCTCTCAACCCGACTTGGAAAGCAAACGCAGGGCGATGCAGATATCTCTTTCACAGGATCTCAATTTGATATTGGATTGGGGCGCCAAAAATCTCGTTCAATTTAATGCATCCAAAACACAATCATGTTCCTTGTCGCGAAAAAAATCATCAAACACTCATCCTTTGCTTATGAGTGGCCAGGTTTTGCAGAGCGGGGACAAATTTAACCTTGTGGGCGTTACATTTGAGAATAACCTTAACTGGCATAAACACATTGTATCTATAGCTACCGCGGCTTCCAAAAGTTTGGATTTCTTTGCCGAGCCAAAAAGTATTTTTCTCCTTCCAATTTATACACTTTGTATGTCTCCCAAATTCGACCCTCTCTGGAATATTGTTCTCATGTCTGGGGAATGGCATCCCCTACAACCCTCAGCATTCTTGATGCCATTCAAAGAAGGGCTGTTCGTCTTAATAATGATCCTTTAGGCGTAGGACGTAGGGCGTAGGGCGTTCGTTCGTCTCATGTGTAACGGGACGAAAAATTCTACCTATATAATACTTAACAAGACCTTTTTTTACTAAAACGCCATATGGTTTAATAATTATTGCATAAAGAAATGCATGCAATAAATCTCTTAACCTTTTAATAAACACTTATTAATTGGAACTATACGTGCAACTCATTACATAGTATGTGGATGGATGGTAAGTGGTAACGGTAACGTAAACATTTTTCCCTTGACTGCCATAATTATAAAGCTTTAATAAAACTCGTAATTATTTCGATACTAAACCTTGCTATTAATGATTTTTAAAGATTTTAGAAAAAAAGGATTTGTAATAATAATGTTAAATATTTAAGGAAAATAAACTTTTCTTTATTTTATTTATTCACACAGTGTAAACACATTTGAAAACGGACAGAGACAGTACTGCCCGAAACGTTATGTATAATAAATAAATAATAAATGTAAACAAAATAGAGACATTTTGCACCCCTTATTTTGCAATTCCGTTGTGGTTAACGTAATTCTGAGACTGCGCAGTAACGCAAACATGATCCGATATCGTTATTAACCATACCGGACTCCTTTAATTACGGATGAATACCGAAGAGCTTATCGTTATCGTTATTGTTAAACTGTGTGGTTGTCGGATTGTAGAATTTTTATTATCAATTATTTAAGAAGGTTGACATTTTAATGCCGTATTAATTAAAATATCATTGATACATAGGCTCTAAATAGCGAAAATCCATAGCAGTAAGAAAAATAAAATAATGTAAAGAAATTAAAACGGACATCCATTTTTAAGGATGTTTTAAATCAGTAATTAATTTAGATGTTACAATCTGGCACACTTGCTTTTTATTCTACTACCAAACCTAACCTTACTTTTTGTGTTTTGCTTATACTGTCATGTTTGTATCTACTTTAAATAATTAATAGTTTAAAAAACTAAAAAAACACGCTTTTATATGCAACCGAACTAAAAATTAGAAAATAATTTTTCATTAAAAAAATATTGTCATTTCATAGTAAAAAGCGTGGGGTGCATTTTACTATTTTTTCATAACTTTTCCATCATAGATATTTGCAAATATAATAATTATAACATTTAATATATTTATCACCCCACGCTTTTACTATGACATGACAATATTTTTTTTAATGAAAAATTATTTTCTAATTTTTAGTTCGGTTGCATATAAAAGCGTGTTTTTTAGTTTTTTTAAACTATTAATTATTTTTCATTTTTTAGTTTCTGCTACTCTTGACAAAATGGCGAAAAAATTCCAACAGATTGCAACTCACTAAAAAATTTCTTCTTCATTAAGTAGCAAAGTTTGAAATTTTGCCAACAGATGGCAATCCAGGCAACCCACTAAAAAATTTCTTCTTCATTTAATAGCAAAGTTTGAAATGTTGCCAACAGATGGCAACCTAGGTGTTGTTTTTATAATATAATGGAATTTTTTTCCTGGCGATCCAAAAAAGATAACGGGATACTGTTTGCAGATTATTGCATTGTCATGTTTCCTAATACGTGTGCAAAGTTTCAAAGAAATCGAATAGCTGGAAGTTGGTTAAAATTAGGCTCCAAAGATTCCGTTACATAGGCAGCCAGATAGATAGTTACAACCCAAGTTAATAAAAGCGTGTTAAAAACTAAAAAACACGCTTTTTATATGCCAACCGAACTAAAAATTAGAAAATAATTTTTCGTTAAAAAATATTGTCATTTCATAGTAAAAAGCGTGGGGTGCATTTTACTATTTTTTCATAACTTTTCCATCATAGATATTTGCAAATATAATAATTATAACATTTAATATATTTATCACCCCACGCTTTTTACTATGAAATGACAATATTTTTTTAATGAAAAATTATTTTCTAATTTTTAGTTCGGTTGCATATAAAAAGCGTGTTTTTAGTTTTTTAAACTATTAATTATTTTTCAATTTTTAGTTTCTGCTACTGTTGACAAAATGGCAGAAATTTTTTTTAATGAACAAGAGTGGCAAATTTTAAAATTTTTCCAACTCACTAAAAAAATTTATTCTTCATTAAGTAGCAAAGTTTGAAATTTTGCCAACAGATGGCAATCCAGGCAATGTTTGGACCGTTGCCAATATATTTGCAACCCACTAAAAAATTTCTTCTTCATTTAATAGCAAAGTTTGAAATGTTGCCAACAGGTGGCAACCTAGGTGTTGTTTTTATATTTTTATAATATAAAGGAAAATTTTTTCCTGGCGATCCAAAAAAAGAATGTTAATTTTTATTAATTGCACATTATGTATTATGTATACATTACACATAATGTAATTTTTATTATGGAATCCTTGAACTAATGGTGCAACTAACCCTATATTTTTATTGTTCATAAAATTGAACACCCATGGTGCAACTAACCAAATTGTGTAAAAACTAAAAATTTCTTCTTCATTTAATAGCAAAGTTTGAAATGTTGCCAACAGATGGCATCCTAGGTGTTGTTTTTATAATATAATGGAATTTTTTTTTCCTGGCGATTCAAAAAGATAACGGGATACTGTTTTTAAATTATTGCATCTTCATCGGTCCTTGACACGTGTGCAAAGTTTCAAAGAAATCGAATAGCTGGAAGTTGGTTAAAATTAGGCTCAAAGATTCCGTTACATAGATAGATAGATAGATAGTTACAACCCAAGTTAATAAAAGCGTGTTAAAAACAGAAATCAACAGAAGTGTTTGCATATATTAAAATATCAATATATAACTTATGGAGAATAAAAGTAAGCACTGATTTTTCGTACAACTTTAAAATCGGTGAACCACAGGTAAAAATAAGGTTATATGTCGAAAGCGCAGACGCAAGATATATTTCTTAAAAAGAGGCTGCAAAATCTTCGTCTAAAACTGCTGCTGTAATCGTTATGTTTAATAACGATAACCATAAGGATTATTAATTATATTAAAAGGTTTTATAATTTGTTGTATATCTTTTAAAATTTGTTTTAATATTTTCGAGTATTAAAAGTAGTAACTAATAGGATAGAAAAATCGAGATATTTGCATTAAAAATTTTAGATTCACTTTGTACAAATCAGGTATTTTCATTTAATGCATACTTTCGCTATTTAAAGTCTAAAGAGGTTAAGCCTTCAGGGTTAAGGTGTCATTCTTATACACCTATACGCGGTTAGGCAAAATGTAATTTTGACAACGTTGCGCTTTCTAAATTAATATATTTAAAACGTTTATTAATTTTTGCTGAAAAAAATTATAACTCAGAAATCTTAAATGTTGAAAAATGATCACCATTATTTTTGTCCAAACCAAAAACTAACAAAAAATGCATACATTATACAAAAGGTAAAAATTTAGTACAAATTTAATATTTTAAAGGGTATTATTTACGTAAATAGGGCTTTTTTTCAATAAGTATGTTAGACACCACACAAACACATTTTCATTTTTATCTTTAGCATAGGCCATTTTCTCATAAACCGTTTGTTGCATCATTAAAATCCAAGAGACCAAATATTATTCTTTAAAATTGTATATTTGCCTCTTTAGAGCAAACAATAAATGTACTTTCCAAAGCACGGACGTATTTTTTAGATTATTCATGGGGTGGGGGTGGGGGGGTTTGACAGCTAATAAAAATAGGAATTGTGTCCAAAAATTTTTAAAGACAAAAAGAAGGTGTCCTTTCTAAATACTATCTGTTAATCTGTTTTTCTTGTCTTTATCAAACATTTTTGAAAAGCAAAAAAAAGGTCCTCTATTTCAAAAACACATCTATTTTTTCTCATTTTTCTACTATAACATGTTCTCTTTCCTCCTTCTCGATTACTAAGGGGGAGAGAGGGAGGGGGCGTTCACATGATCATACGCATTAAAAAAATTACAAATAAAGGACTTTTCTATACATATTTCCCTTCTTACTCATGCTAAGAGGGGAGGGAGGGTTATGGGGTGTAAAACCCACCCCTTCCCCCTTATATTCGCCACTGGTCCAAATGTGTAAAATATTTGTAGAAATTAATTCAATATTTTTAACACGCTTTTATTAACTTGGGTTGTAACTATCTATCTGGCTGCCTATGTAACGGAATCTTTGAGCCTAATTTTAACCAACTTCCAGCTATTCGATTTCTTTGAAACTTTGCACACGTATTAAGGACCCATGACAATGCAATAATCTGCAAACAGTAAGTATCCCTTTATCTTTTTTTTTTTCGCCAGGAAAAAAATTCCATTATATTATAAAAACAACACCTAGGATGCCATCTGTTGGAAAAATTTCAAACTTTGCTATTAAATGAAGAAGAAATTTTTTAGTGGATTGCAAAATGTTGGCAACGGTCCAAACATTGCCTGGATTGCCATCTGTTTGGAAAATTTGAAACTTTGCTACTTAATGAAGAAGAAATTTTTTAGTGAGTTGCAATCTTTTGCAAATTTTAAAATTTGCTACCATTGTCATTTCATAGGGGCTGGTTATTTTCTTTTTGCTGCTTAATTAAATAGTATGTTCTAATTTACTGTTATATTAAGAATTTTGTGCAATATAACGAACTAAAAAATGAAAAATAATTAATAGTTTAAAAAACTAAAAACACGCTTTTATATGCAACCGAACTAAAAATTAAAAAATAATTTTTCATTAAAAAAATATTTTCACTTCATAGTAAAAAGCGTGGGGTGCATTTTACTATTTTTTCATAACTTTTCCATCATAGATATTGGCAAATATAATAATTATAACATTTAATATATTAAGCACCCCACGCTTTTTACTATGAAGTGAAAATATTTTTTTTAATGAAAAATTATTTTTAATTTTTAGTTCGGTTGCATATAAAAGCGTGTTTTTTAGTTTTTTAAACTATTAATTATTCAAAATTATAGATTTATTTTAAGCAACTTACGTTGTCATTTTAACACATGTTTATCTAAAAATGTCTTATTTAACCTCTAAAATACTCCATTGAATTTTTTTATTAAATTTTAAAATACCCTCTTCTGTAACCAGAAGAAATAACATTAAAAGAGCAGGGCCGTATTAACTGTTTGAGGCGCCATAGGCTAGAATTCCCGGAGCGCCTATTTTCCACCAAAAAATTTTAGAACAGCAAAAAAAAGGTCCTTTCCTCCGTTGCGCCTATTTTGAGTGCCGGGCGCCTTACTTCACCACCCGAAATAAAATTTAATGACAAAAAAAAAAAACAAAAGGGTCATTCTCTCCTGTTCGCGCCTATTTCACAGAGAAATTAGTCACCAAATATCCCCACCCGACCTAAACTTTTTTAAAAACTCCCTGTCTGCCTGTCTAGCGCCTCTTACTCCCCTGTCTGGCGTCTATTTTTCATGGCGCCCTAGGCTGTAGCCTATTCAGCCAAATGGTTAATACGGCACTGGAAAAGAGTGAGTATTTAAAAGGGTGGGACGTTTTTCTTTTGCTTTCCAACTATTGTCTGTCATGAAAGAGGGCCTCGCAGGTACAAAGTAATTCATTTTAAATTAAACAGGGCCTTATTTTTGAACTTCCCTGTAGTTTTTTAAAAATGGAATATAGCCATTGTGTGTATTTTTGTCCGTAGAATTTAATAATCCAATCAGAAAAACCCTTGAAATAAGAACAAAAAAGTTACAACACGAGTGACGTATTTTTTAAATGTACTTTTATATTAATGAATAGAGGTTTTCTCGAGGAATTCGGTGATATAGGGGTTGCTTGGTTTATTTCCTGCGGTTTTAATGCAATTGATTATAAACTGCATTAACTATAGGGATAGTTTTACCTAAAAAACTGGCTGCCATAGGTCATAGGTGCTTATTTGTCAAAGTCAAGAATTTTATAATAGTTATTTATTAGATAAGTGAGTTATATTACATATAAGTCACGCAAGAAAAGTTTAACTCTCGAGCCCGAAGGGGCGGAGAGGTAATTTTCTTAAGTGACTTATATGTAATAACTCACGTGTCTAATACAAAATTTTATCCAACACTTTCGTATAAATCGTTTTTAATATCGAAAATAATTTGAAAACGTCATCCATTATTTGTTACTTGTCATTGTAGCAACAAAATTTTGTATTTTTGGAAAGCAAGCTTGTTTGGTTGTAATGCATTTTGTTGGTAACTACGGGTTTGTTAAAGTCTATAATTCACTAGTGAGCTAAAGGGTACTTTAGCTCACTAGTGACTTATAGTACACTTTATATCCTCAAAATCTGATCAATTATGTAGATATTATATGTACGTGTTGGATAAATACTTTTATCCAACACTTACATATAATATCTACATAATTGATCAGATTTTGAGGATATAAAGTGTGCTATAAGTCACTAGTGAGCTAAAGTACCCTTTAGCTCACTAGTGAATTATAGACTTTGTTGCTGGTGTTGACAATGACAAGTAACAAATAATGGATGACGTTTTCAAATTATTTTCGATATTAAAAACGATTTATACGAAAGTGTTGGATAAAATTTTGTATTAGACACGTGAGTTATTACATATAAGTCACTTAAGAAAATACCTCTCTCGCCCTTCGGGCTCGAGAGTTAAACTTTCTTGCGTGACTTATATGTAATATAACTCACTTATCTAATAAATAACTATTATTACTTTTGGGTTTAGAAATTGATATATTAAATTATATTTAGCATATAATAAAATTTTAAGCTGTTATTCTGATAAAAACCTCATTAGAAAACTACTACAAAAATTAATAATAACTATTTATGTATCAAGGGCGTTAGTAGGACTATAATGCCCTGAAGGTCGAAATAGCCCGAGGACTAGATTTCGACCTGATGGTCATTATAGTCCAGTAAAGCTCGTGGTGCATACAATGCTTTATGTTTTACTCAAAAGAGTTTTTAATGACTAATTACATTATTTATTCGCAATATAAAAAATAAGTTGCACCTGTACCTGTATACGTAAGTAGATAATGACTGGTGTTAAGTTTGACTTTGATGTTTCTCTCAGTTAGTCAGTTGGCATTTTTATTTAACGAAGGACATAAAAGCGACCGAAAATCTTTTGCCAGTTAAATCAAGGCAACAGTATGATCGGGAGTATGGCATATTTGGTATTTGGAAAGATGCGAACGCAATTCTTCAAATAACCGAAACCGTTTTAATGGCATATTTTCAGGAACTCGTAAGTTATTGATTTTATTTTAATACATATGTTTAACAAACTTTTTGTATAAACCTGATCTTTATTGTGAGAGAAATAAAATTGGATAAGCAATAAAATTTCCATATTAGCGCATTAGGGCATTATAAGCGGGCATTATCATAATGCCCGCTTATAATACCCTAGGTGTGATAGCAGGTATTATTGCTACCATAACATTCCGTTTCTAAGGTATTACAGATCAATAATAGATGGGTAAAACATAAAGCATTGTATGCACCACGGGCTTTACTGGATTATAATGCCCATCAGGTCGAAATCTATTCGACCTTCAGGGCATTATAGTCCTAGTAACGCCCTTGATACATAAATAGCTATTTTGGCATATAATAAAATTTTAAGCTGTTCTTCTTATAAAAGTACTCCAAAAATTAATAAACTTATTTTTAAAATTCTTGACCTTGACAAATAAGCACCCGCCAGTTTTTTCAGGTGAAGCTATTCATATAGTATAATGAAGTTTTTAATCAATTTCATCAGAACCGCAGGAAATTAACCCAGCAACCCCTATATCACCGAATTCCTCGTGAAAATGTCTATCCATTGATATTAAAATATACGGGGTATTCCATTTAAAAAATACGTCACTCGTGATGCAAGTCTTGTTTTTGTTTCAAATGTTTTCCTAATTAGATTATTAAATTCCACGAAAAAAATACAAAAAAGGCTATATTCATACAGGGAACTTAAAAATAACACCCTGTTGACTTTAAAATGAATAGCCCTGTACATGTTTCTCTACGCCAACATTTTATATGAAGGAGTATGTATTGACAGATGAGGACTTTTTTGTACCTTAAATGTTTTTCCCTTTATTCGTCCGAAAAGGAGCCTCGCGGATACGACTTTGTCTACGCCTGTCTGTAGAATAGTATATTACATTACAAGGGTGGAAAATGACTTATTTCACACGAGTGGGAATATTGTTGCACGAGGCGTTAGCCGAGTGCGACAAACCCACGCGTGTAAGAAAGTGATTTTCACACAAGTAATGTACACTATTTTTCCTACGACCACAAGTTATTCACCAAAAAACAATTAAAGTTGTTTGTCTTCACGGAAAAAATAAGAAAACAATTGAAAACTATGCATCACTAGGGTGATATATACTTTTCCTTACTGCGATATATTATACTGTTTAACAATATTTTTATATCAAAAATCACCTACCTAGTCGCTTTTTATCATTTAAGAATTGAAAAAGGTCCTCATTTAAAAAATATTGCATGGCTTTTTCAATGTAAATCCCATTAACAGCCTGATAACTCCAAATTTATTTTAAATAACAATGACAGCGATGACAGCTTTAAATTATATGTTGCAACACTAGTGTTGTAAAGTACTTTGCAACACTAGTGTGATATAAGGCATTTTCTATGCATGAAAACAGTGTGCTATTTACTATTTTCACATGTGGTCGTAGGAAAAAGAAAATGCGGTGCAGTAGCAATGATAATAGTTATAATTCGTATATTTTAAATAATAATATATAATTTCCTGACAATAAAACATGAATTCAGAACAAAATATTACGTATTATATACAATAATTGTAGGCCTATTCTTAGTACTCTGGTTCAACGGTCACATTCAGATATCAGTATACATAAGTATAGGTATGTCAACTACTTTCTACACAAACAAACAAAAAAACCATCAAATTAAAAAAAAATGTCCGTTTTTCACGTGAAAGTCACATTTGTGTTGAATAATTCGAATTCGCGTGTTGGTTAATTACATAAACTTATTAATCTGTTTAACATAAATGGTTCTGATTTAATTTAGCTTGGCTAATGCTACAGAGTGAAAACTCGGCTACTGGGTAACATTTAATATTTAATTTTAAAGCGTTTTAAAAGTTAGAATTTTTTGGGGGATTTTTTCTTTCTGCAATTTTTGTATCTGCACACGAGCCCTTTTCTGTTTTTTAAATAAAGTCACATTTTTTTATTTTCCCCACACAAAAGCAGTACTGCCATTTGCCACTGCCTGCCACTGTTTTAATTTCAGCGCCTAACAGATTTTTAGGGTACTAAAAAGTTACTATAGAATACTTTTCTTTGCTCATTTCACTTGAAAATATTATTTGTTGTTGATATTTAAGGGGCTTTAAATAGTGTAAGTCTCTGAAATAAATTTAACGAATCAAAAAAAGAGATACTTTTTGGAAAAATGCTGGGACTCATCGATTCGTATTTTTAGTCGCATAAATCACCAAAAGAAATAATTTCAGTTTGTTCCAAAAGTGAGATGTAAAGTACCGTTCATAGTTTCGCCGACGATAGTACCCTACACTCCGGTTTTCAGGTTCCTAAACCCATTACTAAACCTGACTTGGAAAACAAACGCAGAGCGATGCAGATATCTCTTTCGCAGGATCTTATATTAATATTAGATTGGGGCGCCAAAAATCTCGTCCACTTTAATGCATCCAAAACACAATCATGTTCCTTGTCGCGAAAAGAGTCATCAAATACTCATCCTCTACTTATGAGCGGCCAAGTTTTACAAAGCAAAGACACCTTCAATCTTGTGGGCGTCACATTTGCAAGTAACCTTAACTGGCATAAACACATTGTATCTATAGCCACGGCAGCTTCAAAAAGCTGGAATTCTCTTTCGAGCCAAAAAGTATTTTTCGCCTTCTAATTTATACACTTTGTATATGTCCCAAATCCGACCTCCCTTGGAATATTGTTACCATATCTGGGGCATGGCGTCCCCACAACCTTAAGCATTCTTGATTCTATTCAAAGAAGAGCTATTCGTCTCGTTAATGATCCTTCACTTACAGAAGGGCTTCCCTCTCTTGCCCATCGTCGGGCTGTGGGGGATTTAGCAGTACTTCCATGGCTTCTGCTCTAAAGAATTGTCCAGTATAGTTCCTTCACTCACGGTTCCCAACAGAGAAACTCGTGGTTTCGCGCGTATGCATCCCTATATGGTCCAACTGGATAGGCCCCGAAGTTCTCACTTTGTTCGTTCTTTTATCCCTAGAGTTTCTAGATTGTGGAACCTGCTGCCAGCGGAGGTTCTTCCTAACCCCCAAATCTTTAAGTATTTAAGTCCCGTGTCAACAAACTCCCCCTTACCTCGCTTAAGACACCCACGGTACATTAGTATTTAGGCTTTTAGCCTTCGTGGTTTGTCCAAAGATAAAAAAAAATGGAATAAAAATAATAGCCATATTTTGTATTGTAGCTTATTGTAAAAATTCGCCATAGAAGATGTGGTTTACAAAAAGAAAACCATCTTGAACATAATAATCAAAGATCCGAATGAAAAGCGAACCTGAACACAATTTGTTTACAGGGTTCCCTAAAAACTTAGGGTCTATATTTAAATTTAAAAAATAACTTTAATATTTTTGACACACCCTGTACAATGGCACCCTATTTTTATAAATGCATTCTAAGGCTGGTTAATAAAATATAATAATTTTGCAAAATTTTAAATTTAAACAATTTTTATGGCTTAATTTATAATAATTATAGTGACAAAAATTTGGTTATATATTATTACTGTCATGTAGAGTTAAAAAAAAAATAAAAATTGCCATTGTACAGGCTGTCTTAAATTAAGCATTTAAAATACAGGGTGGCCACGTAAAAACGAAACAGAGCTAATTTTGGGCACCCTAGATCATTTAAGGAGAAACGCTTCGGCTCGTCAATTTTTGATTTTAGGAGGAAATAATATTTTTTGCCACTTTCGCCCCCTTTCTCTTGACCCTGATTACAACTGCCAAGTTTAAAGTCTCTGAAATGATTTCCGCTGATATGACAGCTTGTCAAAATTTCGATTTTTATTTGTTTAATATAATAATAAATTACCTGTCAGTGCAAGCTTCTTTAAACTCAAGAGAATGAAAAAAGGGTTAAAACGATCTTTAAAATACATATCAATTAATCTTTCTGGCGAGGGTGTGATTCACCCCTAAATTTTAGGGGTGAGTCACAGCCACGATTATTATCTCCTTTTGAAAATCATTTAATCCTTATCATATCCCCTTAGTTTAAAGTAGCTAGCTCTTATAGGAAATTTAATAGAGACTTTTGCACCTCTCAAAATAACAGACCTTTTTTGGTCTCCTTATGGTTATCGTTATTAAACATAACGATTACGGCAGCAGTTTTAGACAGAGATTTTGCAGCCTCTTTTAAGAAATTTATTTTGCGTCGGCGCTTTCGACATATAACCTTATTTTTGCCTATGGTTCACCGATTTTAAAGTTAACGAAAAATCAGTACTTACTTTTATTCTTCATAAGATATAAATTGATATTTAAATATATGCAAACACTTCTGTTCATTTCGTTTTTAAAGTAGATGCAAACAATACAGTATAAGCAAAACACAAAAAGTAAGGATAGGTTTGGTAGTAGAATAAAAAGCAAGTGTGCCAGATTGTAACATCCAAACTAATTACTGATTTAAAATATCCGTAAAAGTGCAAGTCCGTTTTAATTTGTTAACACTATTTGATTTTTATTACTGCTATAGATTTTCCGCTAATTAGAGCCTTTGTATAAATGATATTTTAATTAATACGGCATTAAAATTTTAACCTTTTAAATAATTGATATTAAAATTTCTACAATCTGGCAACCACGCAGTTTAACAATAACGATAACGATAAGCTCTTCGGTATTCATCCGTAATTAAAGTAGTCCGGTATGGTTAATAACGATAACGGATCATGTTTGCGTTACTGCGCAGTCTCAGAATAACGTTAACCACAACGGAATTGCAAAATAAGGGGTGCAAAATGTCTCTAATATTATACACTCAAAAATAAAAATCAAAATTTTGACAAGCTTGTCAGTTGTAAAATGTACCAATATAGACATTTGAAAGATTCTAATTTAAATCACTCTGTATACCATATTTTTGATTTACAGTTTTGTTAATCTTAATAAAACTTTTACCTTCGAAATCAAAATCATCATCCTCGTAAAAAGAATCGACATTTTCAGTTTCGTCACTATCTAGAGTCTCTTTGTTATCGTAGTCTTGTGTGGAGTTGCCCAATAATTCCTGAATATTATTGCTGGGCGTTTTTCTGACCATTCCGCTGGGTAGAATGTCCAGCAAACTGGGCGGATTTGAAAACCGTTTTCCATACAAACTTTTTCTAGAAAGTTCTGAAGGATTCGTTTTGTTATCTGATTTTGTCTTTGAATTTCTCTGACTTCGAAGTCGGTGAATCCTGAAACCAGTGATATAAACATTTTAGTGTTATACTTTTTATAATAGTCTATATTACCACATATGGATGGTGGAGGGGAGGATAACCATCTTTTATGGCGGACAAGTTGAAAAAGTGGCCATCGGAATGTAGCAAGTTGGGATGGCGCCACAGTAGCCAGTGGAGGGATTTTGGTATTTCTTTCCTTTTTTATTTTGTATCTATCTGTCCTTTTTCATTTTGTTTCTCACTCTAATAATTCATGCTCATTGGTTAAAAAATCTCCTCTGGCTACTGTGGCGCCACCTTAAGTTGCTCCTTTCGACGGACACTTTTTAAAACATTCAGATGGCTATCCTCCCTCCACCATCCTTATTACCACATAATAATCTTTTAAAAGAGCTTTAATAAAATACCACATTAAGTGTATCTAACTTTATTAGATTGGGAAATATGGCCATCTAAATGAGGTTTTCGGGTAGTTTTTAAAACACCATCATTTTGTAGTTGGTTAAGATATCTACTTTATGTTCTGGGGTTATAAAATACTCGTCAGGAGCTTTAAAAAGATGTAGCACAAAACCCCACTTTCCATTTTGTTGTTTTTTTTCCAAAAAGGCGCCTAGCTGCTGTCAGTTTGAAATTTATATCTGTCATTTCTTGTCTAGAATTTGGTTTTTGTTGCCTTACTAAAGTCCTTAAAGTTGCTTAGAAAAATACTAAACAATTAAAAGTTTAAAGGGGGCTCCTGAATTTAGATAAGCACTGTATACAGGGTCTAATTTAATTGATGGCTGAAAATACAGGGTATGATTCCTTAGCTTATTTTAGGAAAAAGAGTTCATATAAACATACTGATTAATATAAGCAGGGGGGATCGTCGAATAAAGAAACAAAAAAGGATGTATGTGACTAATCCAATCAGATGTGTTTACATGCAGGTATTCACGTTAGATTGTCTCTTTTCTTTACATTGCCTATGTGTTATGTTATTTAGCTGATTCTGTATATCCTAAACCTCTTAACTTTTGAGATACAGTGTTAAAATTTAAAAAAAAACTATTTTTTAATATCCTAACTATTCTTTACCCAATTTTGTTTTAATTTGGCAATAATATTAATGACATTACGGGGGTAATTTATCACTAACTTAATTACATTTAATAAGTTGAGTGGAGTCTCGAGAGGCAACTGAAGGACTATTTCCCACAAAAAAAACGGTACGCCACTGATTGTGTAAATGTGTGTAAAATTTTTGTGCTTTCTTTGGATTAGGCAAATAAAAATACTGCTTTTATGTATCTTAATTTTTTCTACGTATATTGTTTAGTTTAAGAGAAAAAAAATCACTTAATTGCATATTTTCTTGACTATGAAAGAAGCATTGCAGGATCACCTTCTTTAAAAAATTAGGTTTTATAATTTTAAATTAGCAATTAGGTAACAAAATAATAAATACCTTTTTAAATAAGGTTTATACTCAGTATAACGGTTTTTACTAAAATAAGTGTTATTGAAATTTTTTGTTTTTTTTTGTTTGAAAATTTTAACTCCCTGTATCTTATAGGTTAAGACGTTTAGGACATAATATGTCCATATAAACTTTTCTTCCTAAAATTAGTTAAGGAATCATACCCTGTATTTTTAGACATCAATTAAATTACACCCTGTATAACGTCAAACCTTGTGCTACATGAAAATTTTGTATGATTCTTTAAAAGCTCCTATTTTTTAACAGCAGTAAAAATTTCAGGGGTGAATCGCACCTCGCCAGAAAAATTGATATATCATGTTGAAGATCGTTTAAACCTTATCAAATTCCCTTATTTTAAAAGTATCTTGTTCTTCTGGGTAATTTAATTATATTATACATTTAAAAAATCAAAATAAAAACTTTGGCAAGCTGTAATATCAACGGAAATGATAGCAGAGAATTCAAACTTGGCAGTTGTAATCAGGGTCCTTTCAAAAATTTTTAAGATAATGTATTCAGTTTTCGTTCGTCCTCAGTCGAGTAAACATGTCCGAGTTCTCGCTGGGCTCTCGCGCGGTGTCGCACATGGTGGATGTTGAAGAGGTGTTGGTTCCCCGAGGAAGATAGGAAACTCACGCTAAATTGAAAGCATATTTCTTCTGGAGCTAAGCGCTGTGAGCGAAGATTCCTATATGCTGATAGCTTTTCTGTTTGGTATTGAACACGAGGTATTTCCCAAATGGCGGGATATGGATGGGCGTGCTGCGGGAAGTGTCAGTTTTGACAGTGAAGGTTATACGCAACACCAGAAGCAGATCTTGGATTGACAGCTGACAATTTATGCATTGCATCGATTTGTTTATTTTAATAGCTACATTTTATAAAAAAGTTTTGGAATCTCTGGGAGCACAGGGTCGATTATCCAGAGTTTCCACCTACAAAGCCCTGGAAAGCAATAAGACTAGAAAGGGGAGAGCTGGCAAATTGGCTCTGTAGCAGAGCCAAATAACAAAATCCAGAATCCAGAAGATAATGTATTCCTAAGTAGAGGTTTTAAACTACATCTCGCCAAATATTTACTGTACAGAAAATCTACGCACAGAAAAATTTTAGTCATAAAAATTTGAAATTTTATCCTTTATCATTTTTTCTTAAATTCAATATTTTCGTAGTTTTTTAGAGAAAAGCGATGAATAATATGAAATTGTGAAAAATCGTCTTTCGCTTTAAGCTCAAATTTTCCCAAAATCAGGCATTTATTTTTATTTTTTTAAATGGGAAGTAAGGGGTTTGTCTTAAATGATCTTTTTTAGATAAAATTAGATACTCACTCAATTCTGATGCTAAAAATGTCTTTCAAAAAAGAAAAAGAAAGATCTGATTAGGTGCTTCAAAAAGCTTTAATGAATTTTTCTCAAAATATGTAACATTTTCCGTCATTTCATTTTAAATCTATCAAATTATACATTAGAGGAAAAAAACTAACCATTAACACGCCGTATCTTGATTCGTGTTGGTCGTAGAAAAATTATAATAAACCAATTTTTTTTGTCTTTTTAAAGCCTACAATTTTGCTTTTAATGTTTTTTTTAACAAAATGTATAATTTTTGAGTTATTTGCAAAACCCCAATTAAAACCTGTTGACTTTTTGTCGAAAAATTATTACTTTCAATCGCGAATAACGTAAAAAGTATTAGTTTTGCGAAAAAATATATTAAAACGTTTTTTGCTTAGAATCACTTTTTTAATCGATTTTTGTTGTTAAAATGTAATAAAAAATACCCCCTAGGAGCTTGGCAACCACCCCTAGGGTTTTGGCGCCCTTCGGTTCGGTATATCTTTTGTTCCAAGGGATACTTCCTACCTTTGTTTTCCTTCATCGGGCTTAAGTTTTAAGTAAATCCGAAAAACCCCTTAAAATCGCTGAAAATCGAAAATGTTAGCGGCGTTTTTGCAATTTACTTAAAACTCAAACCTGATGGCAAATCGGACTCCGGATTTGAATTCAGGGAATCCGAAAAACATAATGAAAAGTTGGTCCGGTCAAAAGGCTCAATCACTTTTATTTGTGTACCGGTGTAATATTTTGGTTTTATTTAAACTCTCTTTTATGATATTTTAAATGAGGATAATGCAATAAAAGAATCGATATTTTTACGATTTTCTTAACAGTGAGTTTACGTCATACAATGTGTTATTATATGTTACGGACTATTTAATAGCTACTATAAAAAAGATTGGTATATCACGGTCTTCAAACTGATCTATTTATTATTCAAAGTGGTGAATGGTTTAATGAATCGAAAGGTAACCAAGGAAACGTCTATAAATTATTGGTAAACAGTTGAAAGTTCAAAAAATAGGAAGTTATACAATGGGTGAATATCGTACTGACAATACAGGGTGTTATGGAAATACTTTAATATATTGGAATCCCAAGATAGTTCGATATAGCGGTTTTCGCTATTATAAGAGATTTTGAAAATTCTTTTTCAGGGCGTTTCTATAGGTCGATTATGACACAAATCTGTGTGCGCGTTTTCCAAAATCCATTTCTATAATTTATTATTAATAAAAACATATTTACGGGACGGTGGAGTGAACAGGGGTACTGGGTAGGGACAAAACAGTATAAATCCAACGTCAAACACGAGAAAACATTAATACACTGCACTCGGGGCACATGAAAAATGTAAAATAATTTTGAAATGTATTAAATTTTTCGAAAAACTATCCCACACATATGAGATATCTCGTCCGCCATTAATTAAAGAAGGAAAATAGGCGCATTCATTTTGGTCAGCTGATAACATAACTCCTTATGAAGAATTAACACCAAGCCTATTTCAGGGATTATCCACCATTTCCATGAGAAACAATGGTATTTTTGTAGAAATGCTTCTTTCTTTATGTTTAGGTATTTTCCTTTTTTCTCCACAAATTATAATTGGAAGAAGAAATAACTTAATTTTTGATATGAATTTAGTCCTGTATCTTCCTTTTTTAAGCTATTGACACTTTCTCACTTTATTTGGCAACTTCGCAAGACATTTACAGTTCTATTGCAAACTCTTCTTTTATGCAGTGACAGCCATGGCGGGATTGTTGTACTATTATTTATTTTTAATTTTTTTAAACAATTTTTTTGAACATTTTTGTAAACAGAAAGTTCGGTGTGTACTGTGAAATACTGTTTTTGGGCGTTTAATGTAGGATTTCTATTGTTTCGTCCCCACCCAGCACCCCTATTCACTCCACCGTCCCGTAATATGTTTTTATTAATAATAAATTATTGAAATGGATTTTGGAAAACGCGCACACAGATTTGTGTCATAATCGACCTATAGAATCGCCCTGAAAAAGAATTTTTCAAAAATCTCTTATAATAGCGAAAACCGCTATATCGAACTATTACCATAGTTACAAATGGCGGACTACTACTAAGTACTAAAATATTTGATCCTAAAATGTCTAAGTCAAAGCTAGTCAAATTACATACCCGCCACTGTCAGCGATTACTTTAAATCCTTTGTTTTGCTCTGTATAAATATTATTACACATTTCTTATTTCCGCTATAAAAATCACATTATTTACCGGTAAAAAATACATTAAATCTGTTACAAGTTATTCGTACACGCACTAAAAGCTAAACTACAAAAGTTCCGCACAAAAATTGAGTTGCAAACGGCAAATACAACAATACCGGACATTACCGGAAAAATACCTTACAAGTACGTTATTTGCAGGTTTATTTTTTTCGGTTACAAAAGACAGAATTAATTATTGGTAATAGTTCGATATAGCGGGTTTCGCTATTATAAGAGATTTTCGAAAAAAAATTTTTCAGGGTGTTTCTACAGGTCGATTATGACACAAATCTGTGTGCGCGTTTTCCAAAATCCATTTCTATAATATATTAATAAAAACATATTTACGGGACGGTGGAGTGAACAGGGGTGCTGATGGGTGGGGACAAAACAGTATAAATCCAACGTCAAACATGAGAAAACATGCACTCATGAAAATGTAAATTAATTTTGAAAAGTATTAAATTTTTCGAAAAACTATCCACACACATGAGATATCTCGTCCGCCATTAATCAAAGAAGGAAAATTCATTTTGATTAGCTGATAACATGAAGTTCGTCATTATAAAAATGACAGTCTTGATAGAAGCAGCGTTGCCAAACTTCTTATGAAGAATTAACACCAAGTCTATTTCAGGGATTATCCACCATTTCCATGAGAAACAATGGTATTTTTTGTAGAAATGCCTCCTTCTTTATGTTTAGGTATTTTCTCTACAAATTATAATAGGAAGAAGGAATAACTTATTTTTCATATGAATTTTGTCCTGTATCTTCCTTTCTTTTAAGCTATTGACACTTTCTCACTTTATTTGGCAACATCGCAAGACATTTACAATTCTATTGCAAACTCTCCTTTTTATGCAGTGACAGCCATGGCGAGATTGTTGTATTATTATTTATTTTTTATTTTTTTAACTATTTTTTGGACATCTTTGTAAACAGAAAGTGCGGTGTGTACTGTGAAATACTGTTTTTGGGTGTTTAATGTAGGATTTCTACTGTTTCGTCCCCACCATGCACCCCTCTGTTCACTCCACCGTCCCGTAAATATATATTTTTTATTAATAATAAATTATAGAAATGGATTTTGGAAAATGGCACACAGATTTGTGTCATAATCGACCTAATCTCTTATAATAGCAAAAACCGCTATATCGAACTATTACCTAATTATTTAACATTTAAAATAAAATTTACACTAAAACACCCACAATTATTGTTTTTATTTGTACTTTTGTAGCCTAAAATTTAAAATGTGCTATAATCAGCTGGCGCTGCTGTCATTCCCTCGTGCTATGTCCGATGTTTTCACTCTGTTAAACAAAATATTACTTTATTTTTAAGGTAATTATTTGATTTTTAGCGGGTTGTATTTAATTATTGGGTAATACTGTGATAAAAAAAAGTGGATAAGATGTATGACAGTTAAGTGAGATAAAAAAATACTAGGCCTTTTAACAGCTTTGTTTAGGTTGTTCAACAACTTTGCATGTAAAGCCAATGCAGGTGCGCAAATATGGACGTTTTTATAACAAAATACATTGACTTTATACAAATGTGACAGTTTTGCATGACTGTCTATAGACCGGTATGGACAGTTAGAAGGATCAGAAAAATACAATGGTTGTTAAAAAGTTTTCATGTCTAGACGCTGTAGTTTTAATTTTAACCTGCGCTGGCAGATAAGGTCGGCCACACTTTTTTATCGGACAAGATTCTCGGATAGGATCACCTGAAGGTCGGCTAATAAGAGGTTTATATGAGCCCAACGCATACATCCGATCCAAAATCGGTCTATGCCGATTTGGGAACTTCTTGTTTGGACATCTAATAAAATTTGACCTAATCTGACCCTTTTTTTCTGGTTTGGTCACCTCGACTAAAATACATATTTATTTATTCTTGTTTGGTACCCTAAAGGTAGGCATAGAATTCTTAAGTGGATTTATAAGGAGTGTATTAGTCTTGGGTTTAATTAAGGAATAAAAAAAAATTAACTAACCAAAACTAACCATGACCCTCCACCTATACTCTGGAATAATAACAGAACTATTGTAATGCAATAAGACTGATACTGATTTAAGAGTCTTTACACATGGGTTTTATTTAAATTCGCATTTAGCCAATGCTCATTACAGCGCTCGTGTAAACTAAGAATGAATATGTCTGTCTAAATTATTAAATTATATGCTTACCTTTAGGATACCAAACAAAAAGAAATAAATATGCATTTTGTCGAGGTGACCAAACCAGAATAAAAGAGGTCCAAAGAGGTAAAATATTATTTCAGTACAGTGACGAAATTACAATCTCGTACACCTAAATTTTTACAGTGTGATGTTGGCTTTTGCGTATCTGGATCACCTGGAAATATACCTTACTTGACAAATTGTTATCTGTCACACATTTCAAAATTATTTTTTATATATTTTACTTTTCTTAATTTTGGAAAATGAATGAACTAGAGAAGGCGAGATTAATTACTCTATTCGAAGAAAGTGTTTCTCTGGGAAGAATAGCTCAGCAAGTTGGGAAACCAAGAAGCAGTATTCAAAGCCTCAAAACTAAATGGGAAAATACAGGATCATTGGAGAGAAGGGCTGGAAGTGGTAGAAGAAAATTTAAAACGAAAATCAAGATAATGATTTGATTGATTTTTTGCGAAACATTCCATTTCAGACAGCTATAGAAGCACACAACCAAACTAATTTTCCTGGGACAGTAAGAACGGCAAGAAATCGTATTAGGAAAAATTCGGAATTGACGCTGTAGCTGCTAAAAAGCCATTTTTGACCGATATGAATAAAGAGCAAAGAATGGGGTTTGCACTGGAATATTTACCGCAAGGTATGGATTTTTGGGAAAGGGTAGTATTTACCGATGAGAAGATTTTTCAATCTATAGCGGGCAGATTAGAGTGTATAGGCCGCAAAATACACGGTTCGAAGAAAAATATACCCAACATGTTAAAACAAGTGGAAGATTTTCTGTTAATATATGGGGGTATATGTCTTTCAGAGGGCTAGGCATATGCCACCGTATTCGAGAAAGATTTAATAGTCAAGCTTATATACATATACTCCAAAATGATATGTTGCCATAGGTAAACAATATATTTGAAGAAGAACATTTTATATACCAGCATGATAACTGCCCCGTCCATACAGCAAGGAGAGTTTCGGACTGGATATATCGTAAAGGAAATTAACAAGAACAATGATTTCCATCCACAAAACAGTGATGATTTGTGGAATAAAATTGATGAAACCTGGAATAATTACAATATTCACCATGCACAAATGCTGATTGTATCAATGCCCACACGTTTAAACTTATTAGTGGAAAAAATGGTGCCGCTTTGAAATATTAAGCCAGTGTTTTTTCTTTAATATTTGAATAAAATAAACTATATATTTATTTTGAAGTCATGTATTTTATTGAATATTAATTAAGGTGAGAAAAAGGTAAAAAGCCAAGTTTACCAAAATATTGAAAATTGACATAAAATGTTAACCTAAATGTACGAAATTTTATTTCCGTCACTGTACCTACTTAAAAAAATCCTAAATAAGAAAACACCCTGAAATCAGATCGGATGCACGTCACACATAATTATTATAAACCAGTCAACCGTCAGATAATCGTGTCCAATCGTCCGATTAAAAGTAGGATGTTTACGGCCGGCTTAAAGGTTGGATCTGTTCAAAAATAATTAGGACTACAAGTCCAAGCCACAGGGGAAGGAGGTGCATTTTAGAACAGATGTTTATAGAAAACGAGTCTAATTTTGACCTCAATATGCTTTCAAAATATTTGTACTATTTTTTTAACACGTTGTATAGTAAACATATCATTACTAATGTGCGGAGTAACTTTGAGAACATTTCTTTGTAACTTATTAACACGCTTTTATTAACTTGGGTTGTAACTATCTATCTATCTATCTATGTAACGGAATCTTTGAGCCTAATTTTAACCAACTTCCAGCTATTCGATTTCTTTGAAACTTTGCACACGTGTCAAGGACCGATGAAGATGCAATAATTTAAAAACAGTATCCCGTTATCTTTTTTGAATCGCCAGGAAAAAAAATTCCATTATATTATAAAAACAACACCTAGGATGCCATCTGTTGGCAACATTTCAAACTTTGCTATTAAATGAAGAAGAAATTTTTAGTTTTTACACAATTTGGTTAGTTGCACCATGGGTGTTCAATTTTTATGAACAATAAAAATATAGGGTTAGTTGCACCATTAGTTCAAGGATTCCATAATAAAAATTACATTATGTGTAATGTATACATAATACATAATGTGCAATTAATAAAAATTAACATTCTTTTTTTGGATCGCCAGGAAAAAAATTTTCCTTTATATTATAAAAATATAAAAACAACACCTAGGTTGCCACCTGTTGGCAACATTTCAAACTTTGCTATTAAATGAAGAAGAAATTTTTTAGTGGGTTGCAATATATTGGCAACGGTCCAAACATTGCCTGGATTGCCATCTGTTGGCAAAATTTCAAACTTTGCTACTTAATGAAGAAGAAATTTTTTAGTGAGTTGCAATCTGTTGGAAAAATTTTAAAATTTGCCACTCTTGTTCATTAAAAAATTTTTCGCCATTTTGTCAAGAGTAGCAGAAACTAAAAAATGAAAAATAATTAATAGTTTAAAAAACTAAAAAACACGCTTTTATATGCAACCGAACTAAAAATTAGAAAATAATTTTTCATTAAAAAAATATTGTCATTTCATAGTAAAAAGCGTGGGGTGATAAATATATTAAATGTTATAATTATTATATTTGCAAATATCTATGATGGAAAAGTTATGAAAAAATAGTAAAATGCACCCCACGCTTTTTACTATGAAATGACAATATTTTTTTAATGAAAAATTATTTTCTAATTTTTAGTTCGGTTGCATATAAAAGCGTGTTTTTTAGTTTTTTAAACTATTAATTATTTTAGTAATAATATTATTTAGAAGTTTATCGACGAGTTCTTGTTGGCATTAAAATTAAAAAGTAATTTCAGATTCAGTTCAATAAATAACAAAGTATTCATTAATTGATAATTAATAGTAGGTAATTTATAGGTTTAAATTTTTATCAAATCAAGTTTATTTTACTAAGTTAGGCATTTTTCAGTGTTTATTATTTAGGGTATACCTATATTTCTTTCTTTACCAAAAGAATTTATAAAAGCAATTTTACTTTATTCAACATTTCGTAAACGACAAAAAGAAAAAATAAAAATATATGTATACATAAAAACACTGGTTTCTATCTAAAGTGTAATTCTAGCATCAAAATATTTCTTTAATGCAGGGGTTTACAAACTTATTTGTATTGTGATGCCCTTGCAAAAAAATAAAAAGCAAAAAAAATCCTTGCTACAGAATTTTTAAAACAGCCCCTTAGTTGTTGTGTTAATTATTTTGAAAAGAAAAACAAAAGGTTTTCGCCCATATATTTCACTGTTTTTGGGTAGGAATACTCATGTTCACCTTAATGACCAATCTCGGTATTCCAATATTTAAATACACCTCCACTCCATTTTTTGTCCCATCAACACGCGACGCCCCTGAAAAGACAGTGTGACGCCCCGGGGCGTCGCGACGCACTGTTTGGGAAGCCTTGCTTTAATGGTTCGAACATTTATAAAAAAATGATAAGCTGATTTTTGTTTAGATTACAAATACCTTTTTGACTTTATTGCCTATTTTTTAATTAATCGGGCTATTCTTGACTTAGAGAGTCCGGGTTTTACCTGGAGCTGCTTTTAAACGCCCTTTGAACCAAGATTAATCAAGGGAAACCCAGACATGTGGCAGCACTAGTCACTTTCCAATTTAAAGCCTTTGTTTTTTTTTTTTGAAGTTCATTAAAGAAATCAACATTCCTTTCTATTTAAGATTTGATAAATAAATTATAAATTAGTATCCAAATTGCTATTTAAATATTAATTATTACAAAATTATGGTAAATTTATAACAATAATATTAACATATTAATTAATATAAAATATATTCTAACAGAAAACTATATAATCTATGTAGGCATTTTCGTTTTGGTCCAGTAATATTAGGTTAGCAAAACTACGTTCCCTTCTACTTTATGTAATTTTAAAACCCTAATTTGTCGAATACAAATCTAATTAATTTATCTCATTTTTTTGTCGTTCATTAGCGTATCATAATTTTATCAAATTAAATATAACTTTATCAATATTTGATAGTCAATTTTTATTCGTAGAGCGACTTAAACAACTGTATTTTTTTCTAACCATAAAGGATGAGCCAGATACATAGATCGTTACTCTTAGGTCATGAAAAAAAAGTAATAGATGCTAGATCATTAAGGTTTTTGGTATGTTATTATTTGATTAATCAAAACGAAACAAAATTTTTAAGTCTTGAATTTTCTTAAACAAAGACAAAAACAAGTTGCCAAGATCCATCAAGACAAGAAGTATTTTTATTTCTTTTTTTTTTCAAGACTAGGGGTTACCGGTCAAGACAAGATTTCTAGTCTTCGCCACTACTAATCCTAGCTGTAGCAAGAAAATAAAAAGTGGTATAAACTTTAGCCCTAGAAGAAACATAACGAGAAGCGACAGCTAGGCCTCCCGCCAAAATCGTTTATCTATAGAGCATGCGCGAACCAAGGTGTCTTTCCGTCAAACATATCAGCTGTTTCCCCTTTCCACTTTAGTTAGCGAGCTTATGTGCTTCGGATGTGTTGATCGAGTTAAAATCCGTTGTTGTGTAGTGTGCTAATTTTGGAAATTAGTTTGAGAGCGTAGTTTTGAAGAAATTTTGAGATTTGTATACCTATCCTGAATATAATATATTTTCTAAACTATTATCATGCCAGGATATCATTGTGCTTACCGCAGATGCCCATCTAAAACCAAAGAAGGAATAAGTCTTTTTTCTTTTCCCAGGGACCATTTTTGGTATGTATAAACATGATCGTCTAATACTCATATACAGGGTGAGTCATCGATAGAGCAAAGTAGATTTATACGAAAACGGTAAAAATTTTTAACAGGATTTTTTTAGTGATATGTAACACAAAGTATTGCATATTTCTAAAATATTTTGGTGTGTACAGGGTGCCCCAAAAAATTATAGCGAACAAAAATTGATTTTTAAACGGAACGCCCTATATTTTATTACATATTTTGAGTCTACATAAAATTCTTAGCATCTTGGCTATTCATATTCCTATACCTAAAGTTAATAGTTTGGGAGTTATAAACAATTGAAAATCGGAATTTTTATCTTTGACCATTTACTGAGCAAAAACAGTTCAAGATGCAGCAAAATGGCTTTCACTTTCCTATCTTAACTTTTTAAGGGCTTTCTAATGGTAGCAAAAGTGAAGGTTAACTGAAGGTTAAAAATTCACCTTTTTCAACCTTCAATTGACCTTCATTTTTAATTACCATTGGGTGGCCCTTAAAAAGTTAAGATAGGAAAGTGAAAGCCATTTTGCTGCATCTTGAACTGTTTTTGCTCAGTAAATGGTCAAAGATAAAAATTCCGATTTTCAATTTTTTATAACTCCCAAACTAATAACTTTAGGTATAGGAATATGAATAGCCAAGATGCTAAGAATTTTATGTAGACTCAAAATATGTAATAAAATATAGGGCGTTCCGTTTAAAAATCAATTTTTGTTCGCTATAATTTTTGAGGCACCCTGTACACACCAAAATATTTTAGAAATATGCAATACTTTGTGTTACATATCACTAAAAAATCCTGTTAAAAATTTTACCGTTTTCGTATAAATCTACTTTGCTCTATCGATGACTCACCCTGTACAAGAGAATACCACATTATGTCTGAAATGAAATCAAGAAACTTTTGTTGTTATTGATTTGCATAAAGGAATAGGTGACTAAAAAAGCAAACAAAAGCTTGGTTTATGAGGGAAAAATTAAATTTGGTTTTAGCTATTAGTTTTACCTTTAGCCTCAATATTTTCATGGGTTTATGCAGGTAGATCGTAATTTAATTTAAATCTAGAAAAATGCTCTTCAGAAATTGAAGCCTTTTGGAAATTTGATCTTGTATTTGATACTGTACTTAAAACTTAGCTTCAATAATAAATAAACGTTGAAAATTGGAATCATTTCTTCAAAGCGTCAAAATTTGAAAACCACATAACCTTACAATTTTCCTCAACTTAAAGCTTGGTTTATTCAGAAGAACTTAAATTTAGTATTAGTATTAGCTTTACCTTTAGCCTGAAATTTGTTCATGAGTTTATATAGGTTATAATTTAATTTTAACCTAAAAAAATATTCTTCAAAAATTTAAACCTTTTGGAAATTCGTTTCTGTGTTCGACACTGTTCTTCAAATTTAGCTTCAAAAATGCATAAATGTTAAAAATTAAATGTTTTTCTTTAAAGCGTTAAGATTGAAAAACCACATAACCACGGAATTTTCTTTAACTTTATTCTAGAGAATATTTTAAATTTACAGAAATTCTAGGTCATTTCTTAATACCAATGATAATGTTAAGCTTTTGCGCACCCTGCACAAAAACTTAAAATTTTGTCTTCGTGAGTCGTATTTCTTTTACAAGCTATTTTTTTTATCAAAAATGACTTTTGCCAAAATAATACTTTTTTCTGTGCATTTGTGCTCCTGTAAACCCTATATCCGTGAATTCTGTAGTAAATTTTATAGGCTTCCTCTTAGCCTATCCTATTGCACTTGCTTTAAGAAAAATACATTTTGCGTTATCTATGATGCATTCACTTGGACTCCTATACCATGAAGCACAATATTTCGTAGCAAATAGAAAAAAGAAATCATAAATAATTAAGTAATATGTAGAAATAACAAAAATCAAGTACATTAGGCCTCGGACTAAACAACTTCGCCGAACAATTTCATTAGTTTTCTCAGTGTAGAGACTGTTTGTTCACAATTTGTAGTTATTTTTCTCGAAAATAAGGTGTCTTTACATCAACAGTGCCAAACTCGAGGTTATGAAAATCAGACCCCAAAACTTCAGAGACATTAATGTCGCTTCTCGTTATTGCTTTTTCTCGGCTTTAGCTTCGAAACAAGTTAGAATCTATAAATTTGCCATGATAGTGCTGAAATAAGGTTTTTAGGATGCGTGTGTTTTGTGACTAAAAACCTGTAATGTGTATTTATTTAATCGCTATCAATCTATTTCTTTCTGTCGATAGTTTCGATCCCATATCTTTTATTTTGACAGCAGGTTCTTCAGCTTAATCACCAAATACTGCTGCATTATTGCTAGTTATCTCCTCCACTGTTTGTGTTTACCGACTCCCTTTCCAAATTTATTTTTATAATTAAAATTCAAATAATAATTAGGTAATTTAAAATATGTATTATTCTATTATTATCTTATTAAACCATAATTGTTACAAATAAACCATTTATAGTATGAACCTAATTATTACCTAACCGATTTCGTTAATTATAATTCTGGTATGACAAAAAGAAACTCAAAATTTATTATTTGTTTTATTTGTTTTCTGGGAGATTAAATTTAAACAAAATATTATTTGGCTTTTCTCCAGAATAAAATTTAAAAGTTTATTTTAAGAAAATTAAAACTCTTATACATTATGAAGGAACAATTCTGCTCCTACACAATATAATAAAAGTTATTATTGCTTTAAAATAAATAAAATAATTAAATATTCAATATTAAGTTACTTACAATACATACATACATACATGTTTATAGATTGAAAGCTTTGTATTGTAAGTAACTTAATATTGAATATTTAATTATTTTATTTATTTTAAAGCAATAATAACTTTTATTATATTGTGTAGGAGCAGAATTGTTCCTTCATAATGCATAAGAGTTTTAATTTTCTTAAAATGTTAAATAAACTTTTAAATTTTAATCTGGAGAAAAGCCAAATAATATTTTGTTCAAAATTTATTGTCGTACTATTTTTATTTTTGAGAACATAAGGTCTTTATAACGAATCTCCCACGAAAATGGATTAAATTTCCATAACTTTTTCTCAGTTGAATATTTCAAAATATTCGCAATTAAAAAGTAAAAATTTTACACCTATAATTTTAGGCCAATTAAAGACTGTTTTTTGTTTGGATGCCATGGAAACCCAAATAATTTTTTGTTAAAGGTAAAATTAGTGGTAGTTTTCCTACGTAGTTTTCTATCGAACGCTGAAATATGCTTAAGTTGTCACTTAAAAACGATTGGAAAAAATACTAATTAAAACTTGTGCATCAATTAACAAATAATAATTTTTAATGAAACGTAACTTTTAGTCGAATCAATGATGACTTTTGGATGAAAGCCCTCAATAACAGCCCCGGTTTTGATAATTTTTTTTTACTATTTAATATTAGCAACATCTTAGAGGGGAAATAACTATATGTATTGTTTAAACAATATATATGTTGTTTATACAGGGTATGCAGAAACTTTCTCAACAAATTTTAAGAGGTTAAATAAAAAAACAACTTCATATAAACATATGTCCTACTTTCGGAACTACAGGGTGTTAAAATGTTAGAAAAATATTTGTTTTTTTATCATAACTTTAATACCAGTTCGGATATTTGTTAGAAATTTTGGGGAGGTCTACCATATACTAAATATATAGCGATTTAACGACGCCGAGCAATGATATTTATTTTTTATTTTAATATTAAAAATACCATCCATCGAATAAAGAAAGTCAAGAGGAAAATGCAGTGGCGTACCATTTTTTCTTAAAAATTGTTTGCAGGAAATCTCTCACCGGCTGACAAAAAAATATTTTTTGTACGCTAAAGAAATTATTTTCATGCTTAGGCAACTTCACCAACATTTCTTAAAAATATCTAAACTGGTTTAAAAGTTATATTAACCAAACGATTATTTTTCTTAAATTTTAACACCCCGTTGTTCCAAAATTATAACTTTTAGGACATATGTTCATCTAAAGTTTTTTTCTTATTTTTTGATGAAAAATAACTCCTTAAAGTTTGTTTAAAGAGTTTTTGGACACCCTGTATAAATAACATTGATATTTTTAAAATAATAAAAATAATTATTACTTCTCTTTAGATAATAAAAGAAAAGATTAAAATCGGAGCTGTTATTGAGGAGTTTCTACGATTGCCTGTTTTACAGCTTCATTGACTCGACTAGTTTAGCTCTCACTGTTTTTGAAAGAACAGTTTGGCGTTGATATCGCTATAGCATTTTGCTTTTTATAAAAAAAGAAAATTAGAATCTTAGCCTGGAATAAGCTAAAAAAGTCTTTTAACAAAGAGTGCCCCCAAGAACAAAACTGACGACTCCAGATCTTTTAGAAATACATATCCCTACTAACCAAAAACATAAATGTGAAAAAGGTAAGACTAGTTCAATACTAAAATAGGCATGATGGCAACATTCAAAAATTACTGTTATTTTGTATTTATCATAATATGAAGTAACATTTATGGATCATTAAAAACCAGTTAATTTAAACAATATAATAAAAATTGATATTTAATTTTTATAAGATAAATCTGTAAAATTAAAAGCCCGCCATGAATCCGAAAACACTAATCAGAGCGAATGACATCACGAGTATAAAAATGCGTTCAAAATCACAAATTCAAGATTGATTTGATGTGTTACAACATTAAGGGACTACACACGACTTACATACTTTACAGTTCCTTGTTGAAAATAAAATTGTCTCTAAATAAAATAAAAAATAACACTTGTGAACGAAAACAGAAGAAATATCTTTTACGAAAGAGACATAAAAGTATTAAACACAAATAAAAAGGTTAGGTTAGAAAATAAAATTGGTACATTCGTAGATTATGCTATGCGCCTACAATTTTGAGGTGAGTTTATTTTAAAAGTGAGATAAAGCCGGCTGTCCATGAGAGCGGCTTTCCGCTCGCGGAAGATATTTCAGCGTTGTGATTGGTTAATGCAAATTTAAAATGCGTTTCCGCCATTTTCGACGCGGATCCGCAACAAAATTGAGATAAAGTTAACTTTTTGCGTTTTCCACTAGATTGTGCGGATTTTTCAAATTAATAGCCAGTTAATAGCGAGGAACTATAACCTTGAACTAGTTAATGAGCTTGATGAGTTGTTGCTTGAAGATAAGACAAGACGTTAAAGATCCATTTTAAATAAAAGAAGTGTTATGGACGACAACTACACTTATTTTAATTATTTACTTCAGTATGATATTTGGCGAAAAAAAAAGATATTTATCCTACTTTCAATACGACCAAAAAGACAAAAAAAGGAGGCACAGGTTTTGGGTTAGAAAGTTTTTTTTAGAAAGAAAAGTTCATAGCCAATATTATACTTTATTAAAATTGTTTATTATTATCCATTATCCAATCCATTTGCCATCCCACAGACATATGATGATTGACATCTTCACAACCATAGTATCAACCAAAGAAAACTTTAACATAAAATCACCATATTCAAAACAAAAACGCTTTAATATCAGTCGATGGAAAATTGACGACTTTTGGACCTTCATATCTTTATAACCGTTTAAGCTAGCTTCATAAAATTTGGGCTTCTAGTTTCCCTATAGATATAAATAAACACACATAGTTTCATGTGTTTACGTTAAATAGATTTTGAGTTATGGAGAGGTCAAAAGTGGCACCAAGTGGTTCGTATAATAATACACTCGGCGCTGAAGCCAGTTTCTTTGTTTGAACTTGGCTTGACATGTAACATGTAACGCGTAAGGCCTCAGACACGATACTAATCGTAAGCGGCCAGCGTAGAGCGGAAAATGTGAGAGCTCTGTCTTTGATCTTTATGCGAGAATAAAAGAACTTGTTTTTTAAAATCAGCCGGTCGACGCTTACGCTGGTTATCGTGCTCGAGGCCTAACAATATAAATAATGATATCGTGTTTAGAAGACATATTTCCTAATAACTTTATTTAGTCTAAAGGGCACTTTAATGCAGCTGTTTGCATAAAAAAAAATTATTAAATGCCTGTCAAAATATAAAGCGTATTATAGTTATTTATTAGATAAGTGAGTTATATTACATATAAGTCACGCAAGAAAAGTTTAACTCTCGAGCCCGAAGGGCGAGGAGAGGTCATTTTCTTAAGTGACTTATATGTAATAACTCACGTGTCTAATACAAAATTTTATCCAACACTTTCGTATAAATCGTTTTTAATATCGAAAATAATTTGAAAACGTCATCCATTATTTGTTACTTGTCATTGTCAACACCAGCAACAAAATTATGTATATTGTCTATAATTCACTAGTGAGCTAAAGGGTACTTTAGCTCACTAGTGACTTATAGTACACTTTATATCCTCAAAATCTGATCAATTATGTAGATATTATATGTAAGTGTTGGATAAAGTAATTTTAAGCGTCTATAAGTCTTAAATATCACGCTAATAATCATTTATTCAGTTGAAATAAAGTATATTAAGTATTAATCTTGGTTGACTTTATCACAATTCATCTCATCAACACTTTATTGATGGATTTAATTCTACTGATATTCAATTCATTGAATAATATTTCATTCTATTCATAAATTATTATGTAAATAAAGTGATATATTTTATTTGTTAAATCGATTACCTCTGGCACCTACACAAAATTATTATGTGAAGTTCTATTGTTCAGTAGTTCTTTAGAAGAAAAAACGCCTTCAAATGTTTCATTATAAACATTTAAACAAGCCTTCAACACTTAGTAATTTATATTGGAACCTCATAGGTTAATTGGTTAGTTAAAATTTATTTAAAATGCTTTTATTTACTAAGGATTGAAAAGGGGGAAATAATCAGTTGTCATACGCCAACCTATTGAAATATGTCACAGACCTGCGACTTATAATACTTAAAGCTATTAGGCCTGTTAAATTTTGATTTTATTTTTGGTTAATAAAAACGAGTTTGCTAAAAGCTATGGGTTCATATTTAATGTATAAGGAGGCATCCATAAATTACGTGAGGCATTTTCTATCTATCTATCTCTATCTCTTTGTTTTATGGCTCTGATACTAAGTCAATTCGCCAGTTCTCCCGTTCCGGTCATATTAGCTATTGCTCATAAACTTTTCCGGCTTTGTCCTTGGAAAATCTGGATAATCGAGCTCGAAACTCCCAGACTTTCCTAGCATCTGAATAAGAGAACACTTGTAAACATCAACAACAGCGATAAACTTCTGAACATGCATAAATTGTGCCTGTCTAGCCAGCGACTGCTACTGGTATCGCGCATAACCGTCAATTTCACTACTGACGTATTTCCGCAAGGCGTGCGCACCTCCTCGACCATACGAGGACACCATGTGTTCAACACCAAAACGTAAAAACTTCAGGCTTTGGGAATCTTCACTCACAGCGCTTAGCCCCAGAAGAAAGAAGCCCCAATTTAGCGTGAATCTTTTTTCGGTACCCAAGGGTACAGCTACGCTCGTACGACGCTCTCAATCGCCTACCCGGGAAGTCTATGTAGACCTCTACGTAAACGTGAACCGCACTACTCGAAGACCGCGGAAAGAGTAATGTGAGGCATTTTCTTTTCTATTTTTGAACCCTTCTCCACCCCTGGTGATATTTGCTTTATCCCCCTCCCCATTCCCTAATCTCACAAGAGATTTATGGGAATGTAAAAGGACACCATTTCTCAAACCGGAAATAATTTTTTCTTCAAAATAATTTTGAAGAGCAAAACATTCGCCTCAAAAAGTGACACTGCATCACACGACACATTTTTCCTGGGAGGACACCTGCCTCAAAATTCATTAACTTTTTCTGTTTCTAGGGACAGAAAAATTACGTGATATTTTTCCAGCTCCTCTTTCCCTTTCACGGTGAGATTAGGTGAGATTCCAGTCGAACCCCTCCCCCTAAATGCGTCACGTAATTTATGTACGCCTCCATAAACGTCTCAATAGTTGTATTTTTCAGCGCTGAATTTAATAAAATAATGTTTTTCTTTGTTAATCACTATATAGTATAAAATAAAGTAATTTTTTTCTGTTTGTCTTTTTTTTTATCTGTATGACATCTCACGGAGGCTTATGCCTAAATACTAATGTACCGTGAGTGCCGGGTTACTGGATGTTTAACCCATTATTGTCGAGTTCCGTTAACGTTATGCAAGCACTGAAACATGCAGTTTTGCATTTACAGCACCTTTTAGACAACACTACCTAGTTCTGTATGTATGCTTAGATCTTCAAGAACTACTTAACGGATTTTGATGCGGTTTTTAAAAGAGTGATTTAAGAGGGAGGTTCATATGTATAATAATATCCAAAAAAAATATATACAGAGTGTTTAAAAAAGTTTATATCTAAAATTTTATATTGACGTTACTATTCTCAACGGATTTTGATACGTTTTTTTAATAGAAAGAGTGTTTCAAGAGAAAGGTTTATATGTATAGTAATATAAAAAAAACATATACAGACTGTTTAAAAAAAGTCTACATTTAAAATTCGATATTGACGTTACTATTCTCAACGGATTTTAATGCGTTTTTAATAGATAGAGTGATTCAAGAGGAAGGTTTATATGTATAATAATATAAAAAAAAACATATACAGAGTGTTTAAAAAATAGTTTGCATTTAAAATCCGATATTGACGTTACTATTGCAACTGAAAAAAGTGTTTATAGAAATTGTTAGTTTAGGAAAAATGAAAAAGAATCAAGGTTTATTCCAAAATATAATTTTGGTAAAATATCAAATTTCAACGTCTACTTTAGAAAAAAATACGTTTGTCTCTTCAACACCATCTGCTCGTTCATCGCTATGGTAAGTTTGTTTTCTTAAAACTAAAATATGCAGAACAACATTAGGAAACAAATTGAAATATGTAATAATTAAAATATAGTAAGGTAATTAAAACAGAAAAATTCGTTATGTAAGCGATGTAGTCGTGACAGTCGCTGAAATTTAAATATGCGAGACAGTTTTATGTTCGCAAAAGTAGATCCAGAATTATTATAGTACCCAACCGATGCTGAAACCTTGCTCTGTACCGGATTATTGCATTTTATACGTTACATAGAAAAATTCTAATGGTAAACTTGGTTCGGACATATTTTAATTGTTTTTGCATTGAAATATACGGAGAATTATGTCAGCGATTTTTGGTTCTATAAACACAAATACCTGAGGTGTTAGACGAGAATAACAAGAAAAATAAACTTGGCTTTGTTAAAACGCCAAGGCAGTTAATATCGTGCAAACTGTTACATGTCTTTTATTAATATTATACCGGGCGATGCATCGCCGGGCGAGACATAGGAAATTCCATGTAATTTTTAATGGGGTCAATTATTGGCTCCCCTAATTATTTTAGAGAAAAAATCTATTCAAGTTTATTGAAGAGCATGCAAATCTACATCCATGGTAAAAACTTTAGATTTTTCGGTTAACCCGTTTGCTAGTTAGATGCTAATATATTTTTAAAAATTGTTACATTATTATCGCGCCATATTTATGAACAACAATAAAAATACCAGATAGCGTGACATAACGTTGTCATTTTGAAATTTAGAGCTTTATTATTATCAAAAAATCGTACAGTGAAAAGATTAAAGTTCTTGTATTTCATGCTTTTTAAATAGCCCCAGAGGAAGAAGTCATTTGGCGAAATATCAGGAGACCTTGCTGGCTAATTTATGGTGTGATGTAGACCAATAACATTTCCATTAAAAGCATTGGGTAAATATTCCCGAACAGCCAGGGTATTATGTGCCGGGCAGCCATCCATTTGGTACCAAATTTCCTGATTTTTCCTGGATACATCATTTAAAGCGGGTAAAATTAGTTCATCGAGTAGTTCCGAATAAAATTCTGCATTCAAATTTTGATTAAGAAAAAATGGTCCAATAATATGGTGCCCGAAAATCCCCGCCCAAACATTTACTTTCTGTGGATATTGCGTCCTCATTTTGATAAATCTGTGTTGGTTTTCTTTGCTCCAGTATCGGTAATTTTGATGATTGGGTTCATTGTTTAACGTAAATGTGCACCCATCAGTAAAACAAATATTTCTTAAAAATTCCCTGTCCATGTTTGCCCTTTCCATCATGTCAAAACAAAATTCCTGCCGTCGTATTTCATCCCCATTCCTTAGCTCTTGATGTCTTTCATATTTGTATAAAATATATGTATGCCTTTTCAAAATCCGGAGCAATGTTGATTGATCTTTTCCTATGATAACCTGAAGTTTCCTTGTACTCACCTTCCCTTCATTTTCTTCCACGTGCAATAGTCCTATCGACTGTTGATTTTCCGGGTATCGGTCTATTCGGATACTGAGCAGCAAACATGTCTGACACCTTTTGGTAACTATTTCCTTAATAGTACCATTTAATCATCAATACTTTTCTTCAGTAGTATAACTCATGGGTAATCTTTTCGCTCTACGATTTTTTAATAATAATAAAGCATTAAATTTCAAAATGACAACGTTATGTCACGCTAACTGGTATTTTTATTGTTGTAGGCGATAATAATGTAACAATTTTTAAAAATATATTAGCATCTAACTAGCAAACGGATTAACCGAAAAATCTAAAGTTTTTACCATGGACGTAGATTTGCATGCTCTTCAATAAATTTGTATATAGGGTAATTCAGAAGTTGTATCCTAAAATTGAAAAGGATGCTGGCTTACTTACTTCACTTATTTTTCTTATTTTTTTATCTCTGGGCAGTCCACGCAGGCTAAAGCCCAAATACTCACGCACCGTGAGTGTGTGTAAGGGAAGTAAGTTAATTAACATGGGACTTAAACAGTTTTTCCTTTAAAAGGTGCGGAAAAAATACTACGATGAATTTCTAAGCCCAAATTAGGGCGATCTAAGCCAACTTACCTGATAATTTTGGAGATACAGTATGTCAAAAGTTTATTTTGGTTTTACTTTTTAAATAAACAAATCCGCCTATATCCCAATTGGCTTAACTCATAACTTACAGGGTGGTAAAGTTAAAAAAGGTTCTGTTATTACTTTCTATCTGAACATTTAAAACATTTAGGACATAGGTTTATTTTAAATTTCTTAAAATCACCTGAGGATTCAGACTTCAATGATCAGCATATTATTCTGAAACACACAGTATACCTTGGACCTAACAATACACGAAGAGAGTTTTTAAATCCAGATATCTAAAAACGGCAACTTAAATCAGCTTTTATCACGGATGCCCTTTTAAGGTAAGATATATAAAGAATAAGAATTTGTATCTAAAAATTAATATCAGAGGGGCCCAAAAATTTACTTTGTTCTTAATTTGGTCAGAATACTGAAGGTAGCACCCTTTTAGAAATTACAATAAAATCAGAATTCTAGAGAAGCCATTCTAGCCGAATATTGTTACATCTATTATTTTGACACCCTGTATCTCCGGAATCATCCACTTTTGGACTAAGATAAGTTGGATTAGATTATCATATTTTTGCCTTAAAAATTGGGGGAAAGGAAAAACCTTGGCGAGAAAATGGTTTCACAGTTTAAACACTATCAGAAGGAATGAACAAAGAGGGATGTTCAGGGCCTCTCCAATAAAATCGGACTGAATAAGAATGTATATTTGTAACAGTACGTCTCTCTGTTAACTTTTGTTAAAGATATATGTCCTCCTTGCAACGCCTAAATAACTTTATGTGTTTCAAAACATGCAATTAATGAATAAAACTGGCAACGTTAAGTCTGAAAAACAATTTTGCATATTTTGTAAAAAAACTTAATAGATGGTAAAAGTGATGCAAAAAGAATAAAGTTAATAAACGATAATTTCAGCTCATCTGACAGGAAAATTAACCTGATGCCTTAAATAAAATACCACGCTATAATTAACATTTGCACATTGTACACATTTCTAACTGTTTCAATTGCATAACACATAATATACAGTAAACCGTTTGGAATTTGTTTTTAATCATACAAAGGTACTATAATTGTAATATTGTTTATTTATTTATTTTTTTAAGGTCTTATTACGTATTAGTTCATGTAAAGTTGATCTCAATGAGTATAATAACATAAAATGATTTAATGCAATGCCAGTTTTTACTTTAATTGTTTTTCCTGTCACGTTTACAAAAGCCTGATGAATTTGAAACAAAAACGTTATTTTAACGGTAAAATTTGTAATAATAGAGACATTTTGCACCTCTTAAAATAACAGACGTTTTTGGCCTCCTTATGGTTATCGTTATTAAACATAACGATTACGGCAGCAGTTTTAGACAGAGATTTTGCAGCCTCTTTCAAGAAATTTATCTTGCGTCTGCGCTTTCGACACATAACCTTATTTTTGCCTGTGGTTCACCGATTTTAAAGTTAACGAAAAATCAGTATTTACTTTTATTCTTCATAAGATATAAATTCATATTTAAATATATGCAAACACTTCTGTTGATTTCGTTTTTTAAAGTAGATGCAAACAATACAGTATAAGCAAAACACAAAAAGTAAGGTTAGGTTTGGCAGTAGAATAAAAAGCAAGTGTGCCAGATTGTAACAGCTAAATTAATTACTGATTTAGAATATCCGTAAAAGTGCAAGTCCGTTTTAATTTCTTAACACTATTTGATTTTTATTACTGCTATAGATTTTTCGCTAATTAGAGCTTAGGTATAAATGATATTTTAATTAATACGGCATTAAAATTTTAACCTTTTAAATAATTGATATTAAAATTTCTACAATCCGGCAACCACGCAGTTTAACAATAACGATAACGATAAGCTCTTCGGTATTCATCCGTAATTAAAGGAGTCCGGTATGGTTAATAACGATAACGTATCATGTTTGCGTTACTGCGCAATCTCAGAATAACGTTAACCACAACGGAATTGCAAAATAAGAGGTGCAAAATGTCTCTAATTTGTCTTGTCTTGAAGAAAACTGCGTCGAATTTTATTAATTCATGGTGATGGTTTGTTGGTTGCTTATAGCGGGTGGTTGTGTGGCTCTTTTAAGGTCGGGCCACACATAACCGCATTGAGCCCGGACTCACGGTGATAAAGGAAAGTGGGGCAAAATTAATTCGGCAAAATGCAAAAGCACTTTTTATGCCCTTAAAAATATTGATATTACGTATAAAAATTAAAGTTAGTGCTTAAAGGTTAGTTGTTGTAAACAAACATTACAAGAAAAAGTGATTTAATAAATATTTAAAAATGTAAAATTAATTTTATTGTTACATCTTGTGAATAATATGTAAGTAAAACTTATGAATACAATGTTTTTTTTAAATTCATATTTCAAGAAATCAAATAAACTATAAACATCACAAGTTCGATGCAAACTAACTAATTAAAAATGCGTCGCAGCCGACGCCGGCATGACGTACAACCGTTGGTCGGTGATGTTTGTTTAAAAGAAGTTATTGATGTTCTAAATTATTTTTTGCAACGAAATGTTTGTTGTTTTCGCAGTAATATTTTAATGTTACGATGTTTGATAAATTCGCGTTTGGTGGCCACAAGAACATTTGAAAAACTTAAAATATGGGCTTTAATACAGGTGTTAATGGGGAGGGGGCAAATTATAAGAAAAATATTAGAAATATGTTTAAATTCAATAGTTCGGAATACATTTTTTTGTACAAACCATTAATAAGACAAAAGACAAAAAGTTTATTAATGTTAAAACACCAAAAAGGCTTACATACGTCAAAGAGGTAGATAACAATGTAAAATGCTATTATATAATATTTTATAATACATTAAAAAAAATTATACATATACATTACAATTAAAGTACAATTTAAATATAGTTATAATTAGAATATTTACACACATCTTCTTGGGTAATACTATTTTAATCTAAATTACTTTACTTAACATATAATGTAGATACACAAACAATATATGATCATTTTACGCCCATATATTTAAGTCGTTTGAATTAAACATCATTGTCATGGAATTAAGATTTAACAAAAAACAAGATTAAATCATTGGGCTGGTTTTAAGACCTACAAGAACCCACATATCAATAGGTCACCAAAGTTGAACATTGTTCGTAATATCCGGTTCAGTGTTCCTGATTTAGATCATAAAAAAGCACATTTGCAAACTTTTAAGCTATACAGGGGTAAAAATATTTATAGGAAAAATTAATTAGAAAATGGCAGAAACACTGCTATAAGGAAATATCAACATCCTTATCAAAACTTACGAGGAATTAATGATGGTAAATTCTTAAAAGAAGAAGCTACAAAAATACGTCCAGGGTTATTTTTAAATTGATATATCTCTTTTAACACTGTAAAAAATGCAAGAAAATAAGAAATTTGTGCAGGTAAAAGTATGTCCGAAAATGCTTTGTTTCCAAGATACAGGGTGTTAAAGTTTAAAAAAAATATATATTTAACATAACTTTCTTATCAGTTCAGATATTATTACAAAATTTGGTACACTTCTTTTGACCATTAAATTACATTTTTGCTCTAAAAGTTTTTATTTTTTTTTACCAGTGCCGTTCGAACAAGATTTGTACTGAGTTTTTTCAAGAAAAAATAGTACGCCACTGCTTTTTCTTCGAATCAACATTATTTTTGAAATAATCATTCACTTTGGGGTTAATTTGGTCTTCTGTTATTTTTCCGGACGACGAACGGTTTTTGTTTAAAAAAATTAAAAACATTTTGATGCACGGCAAAATTGCTAAAATCTTGGTGTGGTGTTTTGTATGTAATTTTTTTTTGATAAAAAATACATTTTTTCTTAAAACTTTAGCACCCTGTATCTTAAAAACGACGCATTTTCGGACATAATTTTATTTGATAAATTTTCTTTCATTCTATACAGTGTTAAAAGGAATATACAGGGTGATTCAAAATCGATCACGAAACTTAAGGGGGTGATTCTACTTGACAAAATAAGGGTAGAGCTTTACTTAATATTATTTCAAAATGTAATTCGTTTTCCAGTTACAAGCCGTCAAAGTTCAATTTTTATTTTGTCTTTTTCGCCATATTGCATTTATTTTTTAACCAATCCAGGCACACAAATCGAGCTTTGCAGATTCTAAAATTTTAAGACAAAAGTACTTTTTTAAATACCGCCAGAGGGCACTTTACCTAAAACTTAAAATTTATTTACATTATAACTTTTTATTTTGACAGATATCGCAAAGCTGGGGGCGCCATTTTATAGACAATCAAAAACTTAAAAATAAGGTACTCTTTTATTAAAGTCGATAAACCTCACCGTTTAGGCACCAATAGACATCAAAGTTTTCATCAATTTCAATTCAACCGACAAACTTAACCAAATGATTCTACAACAAAAATAGTTCTTTTTTAGTATTTAGCACGCCGTAGTTTAAAAACCAAGACGTTTAGGATATATGTTTATATGAAGTTTCTTTTCCTATTTTTTGTTGTAGAATCGGCCCGGAAAGTTTGACGGTTGAGTTACTGGACACCCTGTATGTATGTAGGTAATTTGATTGAAATTAATGAAAACTTTGATGTCTATTGGTGCCTAAACGGTGAGGTTTATCGTCTTTAATAAAGAGTACCTTATTTTTAGGTTTTTGATTGTCTATAAAATGGCTCCCCAGCTTTGCGATATCTGTCAAAACAAAAAGTTATGATGTAATTAAATTTTAAGTTTTAGATAAAGTGCCCTCTGGCGGTATTTAAAAAAGTACTTTTGTCTTAAAGTTTTAGAATCTGCAAAGCTCGATTTGTGTGCTAAATATCAACGGGATTGTTTAGTAGAATCACCCCTTAAGTTTCGTGATCGATTTTTGAATCACCCTGTATAAACCTAAAAATAACCCTGCATAATAGAAGAAAAGGTCCCCTACAGTTCATTGGTGAGCAAGAAAAGAAATCTTTATGGTGAATGTGCGATCGTTAATGGTTCTTCTTTGAAAAAAACTAACCAGAACTAACCAGAACGCCAAAAATTGTGGCAGAAGCAATTTCTTAGATACCGAATATCTCAAACAAAAGTGTCTTAACGAAATGTGACCTCCGTTTATTGACAGCTAAGAGAAGAAATCCTGCTTTTTATGTCATTCAGCAAAACCCTCTCCACTGACGCGTTTCGCGTGCCTTACAGGACTTATCAAGATGACATCATTTAGTAAATTGCTGGGTCTAAACTGGAGTCGGCAAGTAAATATAAAATTGGTAAGATTGATACCTTACCGTAGAACAACTATAGTAATTGTTCTATAAGAACACTTTGGCTTTTGTATTATATTTATTTAAAAAATCCCATTTAATCAAAAGAATTATTAGAGGTTAATATTATCTTAGGCTTGTTGCTTGTCTTGTAAAATTCCATTTTTCCTTTTTTTATCCTACAACAGTGTTGTTCGGTATACGGTATTCAAGTTTACACTTAAAAACGGACAGAGATAGGACTGCCCGAAACATTGTGTGAATAGTGTGAAACCGCAATAAATTATTAGTCTTTTTTCATCATATTTGCCATTTTCGTGTGACATTTCATTAGCTAAAAAACACAAAATGACCGATTTTCTAAATTGTGACAACTTTGTTATTTTAAATGAAACACCGTGTATATTTTTCTATATTCATAAAATTTCATTTTTCTTCTTTTAAAAAATGTAACAAAAAATTATGGATAATTAAAGAAATAACGAATTTAGTGACCTCCAAAGAATATTTTGACCATGAAAATTTGCTACAAACAAGGATATAGAAAAAAATACGGCAACAAGGCTATACGTAGGGCTCTGGTTATTTAACTATCTTAAAATAGGTACCTGCATCATGATACCCTGGGACGGTCATTGAGGCCCCTCTAAAAATACTTATTTTAAATAATTTTCAAATAAAAATGAATTACAAACTAATAACATCGATTTGTTAATCATAAAATTCTGGTCCAAGTCAAATGCAATTAAAACTATCTTTTTTCTCCAAGTAGACTTGATATTGGAAAAGTGTTAGAACCTACCGTGAAATCTGCCTCATAAAAGGGAGTTTTACCTTAACCTTATTGGTTTTAAAGTTATTAACTATCAAAATAGGTCAAAATATGGACGGCCACCCTGTATATATCGATGTTTTTAGTCATTCAACTTATTATTTAGAACCACTAGTCAACCCTATTGTTAAATAAATTATTAATTAATTTTAAGCTAACAATGGTATAATTACTAGACAAGTACCTATAGTAGTACTTTTCGGAAACATCCAGGTAATTAACAAAATTTGTTTATGAGATCGCAAAAAAATTGCATAAACCTTCTTAATAATGAGTTACTTAGACTAATAAGGGAAATTGCAAAATAGGATCGATTAAATTTAAAATTTAATAGTAAATAATCCATCGATCGAAATTTACAATTTCCGGCCGATTCATTTTTCGTTTCTATAGACATAATAATGCATGCAAGCGATAATACATCTTTTTGGGTTAATTAAATCCATGCTATCGTGCAAAGACAAAAGTTTATTCACAAAAATACAAGGTTTTAATTTTGCAGTATGAGTCAACAATGAACAAATGAGCCGAGGAACTAAATGTACAATTTAAATGAATCAGAGACCCAGAGATAGCTGCTGGGTCCCTCCAAGTCTGGCTTCAAGAACGGTAAGCGCAGGCGCGTGAGTCGACCTATCGTTTGCCCGCCTGAATCTCCGATTATATCGCTGCTATTTATTCTATTCTATTTTTTTCTTGGTTTTGGTCCCTTCAGGTCCAATCCACCTCTCTCCCCCTTCCGGACTATGCTTTCCAGGGCTTCGTCGGCGGAAAATCTGATAATTGAGCTCGTAACTCCCAGAAATTCCATAAAAGAAGAAACAAATAATTCACTACAATCGATGCAATGTATAAATTGTCGGCTGTCAAACCAAGATCTGCTACTGGTGTTACGTATAACCTTCACTTTCACTACTGACAGTTCCCATGGCACGCCCATCTATTTCCCGCCATTTGAGAAATACCTCGTGTTCACCACCAAACAGGATACCATCAGCTTATAGGGAATCTTCGCTCACAGCGCTTAGATCCAGAAGAAAGATGCCGTCAATTTAGCGTGAATCTTTCCTTGATCCTCGAAGGTAAAAAACGTTCGTACGACACCTCTAGCCGCCACTCCGGGAAGAACTTTGTAGCTGTGGTAGGTCGTTTAACTGACAGTGGACAAGTATAGGTGGTTGGTATTATCTGTAGGTATTTAGCAACTTATCAACATATATTTTATTACTACTTAGAGCTATTCAAATTTAAATTTAAAAAAATTTCAGACAAAAACAGAAAAATTTCCAAAGGTGTGAAGGTTATGACCAGTGCATTATGTGTAACTGTTTCCTCACAATTGCAGTTTTTTTTTTGTTTTAGAATAATTCTAAGAAAGCTGATTTATTCTCATCAATTTTTTATTTGCTTAGATTTATACAGGGTTTTTTCAAAAACAGTACGCCATCGTCCTCCGGGGGAAAAGTTCCTTATGCAAAAATAAGAAAAAGTTCTTATAAACATGGGTCCGAAAACGATTCTTTTTACAGATACAGGGTGTTAAAGTTTAACTGATTTTTTCATTTTTTTTTAATAATTTGAAGACCAATTTAAATGAAATTTGATACGCAAATTTGCATTATAATATAGAACATGACAGTAAAAAAGCGGGTTATAGCACTGTGTCAGTGGCGTACGTACAGAGCCCCAACTAGATACTTTTAAGGAAAAAATTGGTACGCCAACAATAACCTGTATCTCGAAAAGTGGTGTTTTCGGACTCCTGGTTATAAGTACTTTTTTTCTTTATTTTTGCATAAGGAACTTCTCCTCGGACGATGGCGTATGTTTTTGAAACACCCTGTATATAAATCTAAAAATCTTTTTAAAAACTTTTTAAATTTTGTAATACAAACAAAAGGAAAGTAAAATGTATACCGGGAGTTTCAAATTGACTCTCATTATTGGAATTATAAAGAGATAAACATGCGAAGAGGCCATGGCGAAGACCACTATTTAGAACTAGGTGGAAACCAAAGCGACAAGTGGTGAGAGTGGAGGGCGCCACTCCAAAAATTTGGCGCGAAATTTTTGCAATATTTAATTGATATTTATTTGGACGCCGTATTGCATATTTAAAGTTGTTTAATAAAAAGATTAAAAACCAAAAATGCCATTTTATAAAAAATGTTTTAGAACAATATGTTTATTTGGGTACGATGAGTGATAAAAACCATCATAACACACATTGTATCTATAGCCACGGCAGCTTCAAAAAAGCTTGGATTTCTCTTTCGAGCCAAAAAGTATTTTTCCGCTTCTAATTTATACACTTTCATGTGTCCCAAATCCGACCGCCCTTGGAATATTGTTCTCACTATCTGGGGGCATGACGTCCCCAACAACCCTGAGCATTCTTGATTCTATTCAAAGAAGAGCTATTCGTCTCATTAATGATCCTTTACTTACAGAAAGGCTTCCCTCTCTTGCCCATCGTCGGGCTGTGGGGATTTATCGCTTTTATAGGTACTTCCATGGCTTCTGCTATGAAGAATTGTCCAGGCCATAGTTCCTCCACTCACGGTTCCCAACAGAGAAACTCGTGGCTCCGCGCGTATGCATCCCTATACGGTCCAACTGGACGGGCCCCGAACTTCTCACTTTGTTCGTTCTTTTTATCCCTAAGAGTTTCTCTGGGACTATGAAACCTGCTTGCCAGCGGAGGTCTTTCCCTTCCCCCCCAAATCTTCAAGTTTTTAAGTCCCGTGGCAACAACCACTCTTTACCCATGTTCTTAAGACACCCACGTGCACGTTGGTATTTGAGGCTTTTAGCCTTCGTGGTTTTATCCAAAGATTAAAAAAGGCAAAAAAAAACACAATATTGAAACAAAAGAGAGTGGCCCAAGGGGTAAATGTTAAGCCAGGGCCTTGGCTAAAATCCTCTTCAGAATTCTTTTAAGAGAAAATATATTCAATAATAAAATATTGCTGCTAGGCACATAAAAATATTATATTATGCCAAAATTTTCATTTTATTTTTTTTTTTAATTAGGTAATAAAATTCAAGGATTACATATCGGAAACACCGAATTTAAACGATAAAGATCTAGAGAAAACGAGTTGAAATCGCGATGCTACAAGGGGAATGGATTAAATACAAGAAATTAGATCACATCCGCGGGCAGCTATAAGGTTCCACAATCTAGAAACTCTTAGGGGATAAAAGAACGAACAAAGTGAGAAGTTCGGGGCCCGTCCAGTTGGACCGTAGATGCATACGCGGAACCACGAGTTTCTCTGTTGGGAACCGTGAGTGGAGGAACTGTACTGCGACATATCCTTCAGAGCAGGTGCCAGCTGGAAGTACCTACTAAAAGCCGAACCCCACAGCCCGACGCCGGGCAAGAGGGAAGCCTTTCAGGAAGCGAGCGCGATCATCAATGAGACGAATAGCTTCTTCTTGAATAGAATCAAAAATGGCTAGGGTTGTGGGGAACGCCATGCTCCAGATATGAGAACAATATATGTGTATATTACACTGGTGCTGTAGCCAGTTCCTTTGCTTGAACTTGGCTTGACACGCAGTCGCGTGTATAGATTAGTACAAAATTCACTGGAATTACTTCTTTTGTCTTGTTTGTGTAAATATTCTACTTACATAAATACGGACCTGAATTTTAATACCATTTTAGTCCGAAGTTCAATACACGTTTATTAACAAAGATGCGGACGAAAATAAAAACAAAATAAAACCAGGTCCCAGAAATGTGAAGAGTAATCCACCAAAGTGATGAACAAGATTATTAATTTTCGTTATAAATGGATTTTGGTATCGCTTTTCCAACCATTTTATTATCAACATAATATAAAACTTACCAGGTTGTTCGATAAATTTTATTCTTGTTCGATTCAATTTTTTTGGTGGTTGGAAACACATTTTATCATTAAAATTGTTCTCTTTAAAATTTACCACACTTGCTGCAGTGTAGGTACATACATATAATTTACGGATACCACCCCTCATGAAAATCTGGAAGTCGGTGAAAATATTCTTCCATTTTTGTTATCTAGACACGCGGCAGCATGTTAAGCCAACTTCAAGCAAAGAAGCTGGTTACTGCGCCTCGTGTAATATAACACGAACCACTTGGTGCCACTTTTAACACCTTCTTAACTCAAAACCTATTTAACGTAAATACATAAAACTACGTGTGTATCGATAATATCCATAAGGACAACTAGCAGTACAAATTTCTAAAGCTAGCTCAAACCGTTATAAAGATATGAAGGTCCAAAAGTCGTCAATTTTCCACTGACTGACTGACTGACTCAACATTTCCTGATGCGGTGACGCATCAGACCCGCTCTGTTGTTGCTTTATTTGCCTATGAACCTTTTAAAGTGTCTAAACATGGTAAGCGTTTATACTATTCTAAACAGCGTGTTTGAAATGAGCAACAAGATATATTTGCCAATATCACACATTTTTTGTTGTAGGAGATTTTTACACTTGTTACTTCATTTTAAACAATACAGCCTCATTACTTTAACATTAAACCCCTTCCTAGAAACACCGTTTAAATATCATACCAAGAACTCTTTGTACATTAAGAGATGCTGCAAAGACAAAGAATTAGGCTGCAACGCGATTAAGCCGCTGCTTTTCAACATTTGTTCGGAGAAAAAAAGTAGTACATGTGAAAGTTTCTTAAAATAATCCAAAGATTATCGGAAAAAAGTTAATTGATTTTTGGTAATGGTATTAATTAAGACAATACATTTTCCAAAAATTACAAAACCGTAAAAATAACTAACTTTCCAATGATCTTTGGATCATTTTAAGAAACTTTTTAATATACAAGTTTTTTCTCAAACAAATATTTAAAAAACGGCAGCGAATCGCGTTTTAGCTCATTTAACGTGCTACGGCATCCCCTTAAATCGGTGTAAAAACATGAAAATGACCAATTTTGGGATTAGACTCTTGCCTTTGTACAGTAGATATAGTCTCTTCCACTGTACTGTCGCCCTGAATATAACTAGAAATAATACTTTATTTTATGCACCTCTTTAATAATTTATACATTAACCTGCTCAATTAAATGTTAATCTAAGGACAACCACATTTTCAAAAGATGATTCTTTGTTCACTTTTATTATCTTGATGCTTCGATATTTCAGAACCAGACTTGAAAAAAAAGAAGAAAAAGAAAAACGTTTTTGTTGTCAAGGTTCTTTAGAG